>BDDA01000237.1:124357-145772 GCA_001662385.1 Chlamydomonas asymmetrica | reverse complement strand
GGGGAGGGGGGCAGGGGGGGAGGCGAGGAAGGTTGAAGCGAGAGTGCGAGGCATGCTGAGGCAGTTTGCGACTCTTGGGGGCATGCATGAATGCCTCGTACCGCATATAGCAAATGCACGTACGGCGATTGCAGCTGAACTGTGCGCGATTGGGTTTGGGGCACCCACTTTGGACCGTTGTCCTGCTGCATGTTGCGTTCACGTCATGCTTGCCGCGTCGTCTGCTGCCGCTGTACTGCCGCTGTACCGCCGCTGCACCGCTGCTGTACCGCCGCAGGGCGTACCTGGCGCTCATGCGCTCCAAGC
The DNA here is from genome assembly GCA_001662385.1 of Chlamydomonas asymmetrica. Taxonomy (NCBI): domain Eukaryota; kingdom Viridiplantae; phylum Chlorophyta; class Chlorophyceae; order Chlamydomonadales; family Chlamydomonadaceae; genus Chlamydomonas; species Chlamydomonas asymmetrica. The sequence goes on along the minus strand of BDDA01000237.1, from coordinate 145,466 downwards.
TGGGCCTCGTCGCGCTGACGTCAACGCAGGAGGACGGTGGTGACCTGGAGCTGACGCAGGAGCTGCTGGACGCAATGGCAGAGGCCGGCGCAGACTGTGAGTGCGAGTGGGCGACCCTCAAACCCTATTCCCTAAACCCTAAACCATGAAACCCTAAAAAGCTGCCTAAAAAGCCCAGGGCGAGTAGAGCGAGCAGGGCAGCTCTCAACAATCCTTGCTAATTGCACAGGAGCTTGCTCACTCTGATTGTGAGAGCGCGTCCCCTTTCCCAGGGCGTGCTTGCAGGCGGGGTGCCCCCGAGGGGATTCCCTGGAGGCCCGATTGGTTGGTCTCTTCCCGACATTCATCCTGCCGTCTCCATGCCCTGCCTGCACTGCTAGAGCGCAACGCTGCATGCAGGACCGATCCATGAGCCTGGGGTTTAGGTCTTTAGGAGTGCTTCCATGTTGAAAGGCTTGTGCTGCTGGTGCCGCTGTGCCTGCCTGCCTGGCTGCCCGCCTGCCGCCCTGCAGACACCAACACGTTCCGCTGCCTGTCGCGGGTCAGCATGCCCAGCGCTGACTCAGCCGGCGCTGATGCTGACCTGTCGTCCTGGCTGGCGGAGCCCTCGCAGGTTGCGGTGCTGGACTACATGCAGGAGCAGGTGGGAGGGGGGATTCTTCCAACCGTCGGTTGGACGGGGGGCTACAGGGGGGGGGCTACGGGGGCCGGGCAGGGGGATCAAGGGGCTGCAGGGGGGCGTGTAGGGGAGTACAGGTGCAGGTGCAGGGGGCCTGTCGGGGGGTTACAGGGGAGTTGCACGGAGATGCAGAGGGCTCATTCGGAAGCGCGTTGCCGGATCATGCATACATGCGTAGATGCTCACACAAACTGAGTATTTGCTCATAACTGCTGCCCCCTCCCCTCCCTTGCCCTTTCCTCCTCTGGCCAGCATGCATATACCGCGAACGCCTGCCGTAGCTCTTTCTCCACCCTTAGTCGCCATGTATGCAGCGTGTGTAAAACTGAGGAACATGTTGCTTCTGCTGTTGTGATGCGTGTGGCGTGCAGTGCGCTGATGTGGCCAGCCTGGCTGCGGCCGCGGCGCCGCGCATCCCCAAGGACAACCTCAAGATGCTGGCGATGCTGGCGCTCAAGGACCCGGAGCTGCTGCACCAGCTGGGCCTCAGCCAGCAGGTAGGGCTTAGGGTTTAGGGTTTAGGGTTTAGGGTTTAGGGTTTAGGGGGAGGTGCGTCTGCAGTGACTATTGCGGGTGCCAGGCAGGCAACCACGCCGTACACGCCATGCACATGGCACCGGGTACACATGCACCGTGCACTGTACTCGGTGCACAGGGCACTGCACGCGAAGGGGATCCGCAAGCATCCGCCAATCAGCGCAGGGCTTCTGCAGCTCAAGCGCCGCGCTGATTAGCGAATGCTTTGTTGCTCTGCGTCGCGTGCAAGTGCCCTGTGCACTGTGTACAGCACACTGTACATGTGCGCTGCGTCCTGTGCACGGTGTCCTGCAGGGCTCAGGCATGTCAGTGTCAGGGTGATGGTGCGCTGGTCGAAAGCATGTCACTGACAGGATGTCAGCCACGTGGCGTGAGCAGTACCGTACTGCACCGGTGTTGGTCAATCAGTCTGGGGGTTCAGTGGTTCTGCGAACATCTCAATGTAGGGTTTAGGGTTTAGGGTTTAGGGTCTAGGTTTTAGGATCTTGTAGTTTGGCGCTACCTGCCTGAGGCCCACTGCGGGTGTCGCAGACCCTGCCCTGGTTCCACTGGCAAGCCACACACAGTTGAGCTCACGCCTGGCTAAGGGCATCGGCAGTGCACAGCAACCCAAATTTATATCATACCGGTTACTGACCCTGCTGCTCACACACTGTGTCGTTCTGCGCTGCGCGTGTCGTTGTACGCCACTATGATGGACACGCACCGGGCATTGTGGCGGTGGTGGGTTCAGGCGCTGCAAGCGGACCTGGCGCGCCTGAAGCGCTCAGAGGCGCTCGCGCGCCTTGACGCCGACCAGAAGCGCGCCGCTGACCGCGCCCGCTTCGCCGCCTGGCTGAGGAGCTACGGGCAGCGCCTGAGGCGCGAGGCGGCGGCGGAGGCCGACCCGGCGCGTCGCGCTCAGCTGATGGACGCCACCAACCCCTGGTGGGTGCGACTCGCTCACCTAGGGTTTAGGGTTTTAGGGTTTAGGGTTTTAGTTTTTCTTTGCTCACCTGCACACCCGCGCAGCTGCGCTACTAGTGCATGCGGCGCACAGTGTGTTTTGAGCCGGTCTTGCTGTAGCTGCTGCCGTGCGACGTGCGTGTTTGCCGCAATCATAAAGCGCGAAAATGCCTTGTCAGGGCAAAGGCGGAGTTCAAATATTGCATGAAGATCGCAGAATGCATGCATGCATTTATGCATGTGACCTGGGGTGGCCTAGGGCCAGGTATGGGGGGTGAGCCCTGTCCCTGGGGAGTGGTAATGCACGGCTGGTGACGCATGGCTGCGTGCTGCAGGTGGGATCACCTGATGCTGTGCACCGCACGTGCCGAGTGCACCTTGTGAGGACGTACTGGTCACACGCATGGCGCTTGTGACTTCTTGTGTGGGTGGATGCGTCGGTCTGCGCAGGTTTGTGCTGCGCAACTGGATCGCCCAGGTGGCTATTGAGAAGGCTGAGAAGGGCGACTACTCAGAGGTGCAGCGGTAAGCGCCACACAACTGAGCGATACAAGATGTTAGATCGCACGCCGCACGCCTGCATCACTGCATGCGTGGCTTGGCAGAGATGGGTTGGCATTGCAATGATCGGTGCAGGGACAAAATGCGTGCTTTCCTGCGTTGTACACTGGGTACCATATGTTCCGACCTTGCATCAATACCGGTGTGTCCTATGTGTGGGGTGGTTGTGTGGGCGTCCACTTACCAATCACCACCGCCCTGATATGTGCCCTGTGCCGCATGATGCCCAACCCCGCCCCGTATCTCATATGCCGCGTCGCAGCGTGCTGGATCTCTGCCGCCAGCCCTTCACCCTCCCGGCTGACGTCAATGCAGCAGACACCGCCTCAGGATCCGCCACAGCCGCTAAGCCCGCTGCTGGCAGGGACACTGAACCGGCAGGGAGCGCTGCCTCCTCCTCTGCGCCGCCTGCGGTCGCTGTTGGCGCATCAGCGGACGCATCAGCGGCAGCGGAGCCAGGCGCCGCGTGCGGCCGAAACGCGGGCGCTGCCGCAGCCACCGGGACGAGCTGCGCGCTGCCATACAGCGGCAAGCCGCCCGCTTGGGCGTCTGGACTGGTCGTCACCTGATCCTCGTAACCCCTGCAGTTCCAGGGGCACACGCATCTCGCGTCACATAACACGAGCCAAGTCCAGTTCCTGCATGTTGCTACAGGGCTGAGGCGAGGTGATGTGTGCGTGGGATGTGTGTGCCGCCGCTGCAGGGTGGTTGTGTAATCCGATTGGTTATTGGGGGTCCTGAACATGACCGTGGATGGTGGTGGGTGACAGCGTCCGGGCCGGGCTGTTCCCCCCGAGCTCGTCCCGTGGGCGCCCCCCCACACCACCAAGGATCTGTCCGTTGAGCTCTGATGGATGCTCAAATGCAATCCAGCATCACCCGCAGCAGCAGTTACTTCTTGCCCCTCATTTTGGCATCCATCAACCCGCTTGTGTGCGTTACTGCCACATGCTGAGGCGCCGTACGTTGGGTTGAGTGTCAAATGGGTGTGCCATGACAGCCGCGTCCTGCCTGCAGATGCATGCATGCCGTGCACTGCCTTCCCGCATGATATACCTACATCCACACTGCAAGCGTGCTTGCAGTATTGCCAGGGTCTGCATGTGGGGGCCTTGCACGCGCCATGCACAGCGTTTGCAGGGGCTAGGCGATGCTTCAGCCTGTCATGGGCAAGGGCTGTTGCTGCGGGCGCACGTGGCGCACATGACGCGTGCAGGTCCCAGGTCCAAAAGGCCGGCCGGCACGCTGAACCTTTGCCACGTGCTGCAGTTTGTGCACTATAGTTCTTAAATCAGTACTCCCTTCAGGGTGCTCTGCTTGTTCGATTGCATCGTGAGTTCATTGTTCAGGCTTCTTTTCCAAAGCTTCCTTGCAAGGAGAATGGTGAAGAGAGTTGTGAGCTCAGCTCGTGAGTGAGTGGCAGCACCGATTGTGCATCGTACTTGTTGTTTCGGCTCGGCTCTGAGGTGTGCTTTGCTGAACCTGCGCTTCATCCCCGTCCATTTGCCTTCCTGTCTGGCACCCTGTGGCCAGTTGCCAACGACCGCACGCTCGTTGGTCCTGTTGTTGCCATCAACGCGTGTTACAGCTGGGCTTGTGCATGGAACGTATTTTGGAACCACAATTACGCAAACATATGCACCGACTGTGCGGCCATAGTGAACCCATGTGGCAAAGTAGTCGCTGTGCCCATACAACACTCAGATCATTATGGCAGTACTTGGGTTGCGGGCAAGCAGTAGTGCACCCAACAGTTGGTGGAGTACCTGTTGTGTTATCTCCTTACCCTCCTGCAATCTACGGTAGCCTAGTCATCAGTCCAGTGACTGCACACCAGTCACACCGTGCAGCAGGCCGTTGCAGGCAGTGGAGTAGTAGGGAGTTGTTGGGCCGCCGCAGCGGCTGCCCACGAGGCGTACGCGCATGCTGGTTGCGAATGTTTGCATTGCCATTGCCGGCACTGTTTGTCTAGTCGTACTGGCCTTGTCCAACACTTCCAATTGTAAGTTGCTACGGCAGGGTTGCCGCCGTTCCCGGTGCTGGTGCGGGGGTGCGGGGGTTTCATAAAGCATTCTGTGCAGCCCCGACATATCGGCATGCGCGCACCACACGCAATTGCACAGCAGGCGCAATCTCCAAAGGCACGCCTGTCAGGCAATGTGCGGTTGTGTGCCAGCTGGTGCAAACGGCAAGAACAAAAGCCGCCAAGAGCACAACCTCATGCACGTCTTTGTTTGGACCCCGGTCAGGATCCAGCTTGAGGGCCCAAGTCAGTCATAGGATGGCCTGGCACATTGCGGTGCCACGGTCATGCAGGGAATAACACCAACATCGCAGCACGTCCTTCATCCATGATATAGACGCTGTGTGGTATACATGCCTTGACAGTGACCGTGGTCAGCAACGTTCCCTGCACTGTCACAGCGCTCCCCCCGGCCACCCCCATGTCAAAACGTAAAGCCAGCAGCAAATAGCCGGTACATGGTATATGGAGTTGGACTTGCCAATGGGTGAGCGGCACTGATGCAGCACGCACGATCACGACGTGCTGCGTAATGAAATGCACATGCTGCGGCAAAGGGAGGTTCGACCAAGCTTGCTTGCTGCTTCGTCCCTGATGGCACCTGCTGCAGTTCTGTCTTCACTCACACACGGCCGTGCATGCCATGATACAGCTGACGCCTTGTGGCGCTGTTGCCCGTGCGCTTCATGATTCATCCCTGCGGACATGGTGGTGACAGCCCACGCTGTTTGTGCAGGCTCGCTGCCTGCTCTTCAGTATGCATGTCAGCCATCCACGCATGCACGACTGCATGACGCGCTGCGATCCAATAGCTCACAAGCATGATGCGGGTCACGCAGTGCATGCACACAGAATGCACATCTTTCATATGGAATGCGCTGATTGGCAGTGCAACTTGGTAGGCAGGGACGAAGATCACGGCAACGCGGTAGTGGCTTAACCCTGACTTCAGATCAATTTACAAAACCGCGTACAGCGCACCAGCTTGGGCCCGCACTGTCGGTTCCCACATGCCGGGCGTATTGCCAACAGCTGTGGTTGCTACTCTGGTTGAATGCTGCGACGCACAGGTGGCCGGCACGAGCATCAGGCAACAAAGCAACACTGGTGATACAATCTGATGCAGCCAGCAGCCGGTGATGCAGCTGATCAAGGGGGGCCGCAGCAGGCCAACTCTCGGATTGGGGGTTTGAAGGGAGTCCATTTTGCCAATTGTTAAGCCAGAAGGCGACTTGCTTTGTAGCAATGGACAATGAAGGAATTATTCCCGAACGTGCACAGGCACGGGCAGCAGCATTTCGATCGACGCATACTAATCTCTCTCACCAGCTCGCGGCCACAGCAGCTCGCGACCCCATAAATAAGCAAAAAGTGTACCCACCCACGCCTATGTTTTGCAAAAAGACCCATGATCGCATTCGCTTACCGTAGCTGGTACACCGTATGAAAGTGCAGCAGCGTGACACATGTGGCGGCATGGTTTCCTGAAACCATAGACCCCAACCCAACGCGTGGGCTGTCGTCAACCCCCTGGCCACTTTCGTCAACCTCCCAGCCAAGCTCGTCGACCTCCAGCCCAGCCCAGCCCACGCTTCATGTGCGTGGTCGCTTAACGCGAGACGTATTTCTTGAACGTCATCGCGGTCAGCGCCAAGAGGAAGAAGACCAGGAAGAACAGCGACTCGTAGCCCAGGTAGGCCCACCTGCGCGACACGCACACACGCAGGGAGATCCAGGAGGGGGTCAGGCGTGGAGAGTAACAAGCAATGCGCTGTGTACATGCGGTGTGTTCAAGTATTTTGTCTCCCATGGCGCCATGCGGTGCGTAGAGGACATTTTAGACGGGTGCAGCACATGCGGTTTGGTGTTTTGGGGACAATAACAGCATGGATCAACAGAGGCTGCACCATTGTTGATAGCCTGTTCCACCGGCCTGTATACGAGACGCTCATCGCTCATGACCCCCGCCACTCACTTGTCGACCTTCTCGATGCCGTACACCGTGAGCACGGTCTTGCCCTCCAGCCAGACGTAGTCGTTGTTCTCCCACTGGTTCACCATGAGAGAGCCCCACGCGTAGCGCAGGAAGTCAATGTAGCTGTACCACTTCCACCTGCGCAAGACACACACACACGCGACAGGCATACACAGCAGGCACACGGATGTTCAGAGACAAGACGCCAAGGTGTGCAGGGCAGTGGCAGTTTGATTAAAGGCTGACCGTCTTGGTCTCCGATGCCACGACAGAGGATGTGTATGTGCGTGTGTGGAGGGGGCCATGGGTGCGAGATACACACCGAGTGGCATGATGGAATCAGCGCAGCGGCTGCGGTGAGCGGCGCTCAGGCTGGCGCACGCAATCGCCAGAACCTTCCTGCCATACGCATCCTTCGTCTTGGCGTGGACGGGACAGTCCACACTCTAGTTGTGCACATGGCCCTCAGCACTGCCTTCAGCATGCACTCAAGTTGTGCACATGGCCCTCAGCTCACCATGGCGGCATGTCGTCGAAGCGGAAGAGGAAGCCGGCGAAGAACAGCAGCGTGACGACGTACGTGGGCAGCAGCGCGTTGGCGACATCCATGTTGGGCGAGATGGCAGCGATGAGGTAGGCCAGGACTGCACACAGGGGCGCGGGGGCGGCATGCACACACATGTCAGGTTACGCTGGCAAAGCAGCAACGCAGTCCAAAACAATACCTCGCATCAAGTACTTACCAATGTTCAAAGCAGCAGGTTCTAGCAACAGGTGGCAACTTGTGAGATTTAGGTGTTTTCAATGGTGCTACAACGCACAGCTGTGGCAAAGACGACTGCGGCCGATTTGGTAACGAAACACAGCAAACTGTGCTCCCAAAACGGTCAATGCCTTGCACAGCTTCAAAGCATTCAACACCCCTCCCTTGGCTTGCACATGCTCATCCACAACTGGCCTAGTCAGCCATGCAATGCACAGTCAATAATCAATCAATCACAGGAGTCATGCGGGCAGGCCCAAGTGAAGGTCACTAGGCGACTCACTGATGCCGTTGGAGAGGGTGACGTAGTAGACCAGCCAGAAGTTGACCCACTGGCCCACCAGCTGGATGCCAAAGTAGGTCCAGGTGGCCACCGGCAGCGTGGCTATGCAGGCCAGCAGCAGCTCCTCAAACAGCTGCAGGCGTAGAGCAGGTGAGATGAGGTGTTATGAAGGAAGCCATCCAGGGGGTTTCGTGTCAGGGGGCTGCGCTGTGCACCGCCACCCACATGCTTACTCCCGCCATGCATGCGGTGGGCCACCAGACCCTAAGGCACCCACCAGCGCACAGCACGTTGACCATACCCAACCCAATTGAGCATGCACAAAATAAACGTCCGTGTTGCGCACGCATGTGTCCTGACACCAAGGCAACACCACGGGAGCGACATGACATGCACCACTGCGGTCAGCGCTCAGCGCACCTTGTACAGCAGGTAGGTCACGGTGAGGTAGATGCCGTCGTTGCGCTCACGCGTGAACAGGTTGCGCTCTGCATGCACGCAACGCCAGCCGGGCACACATCAACTTCCTTCACCCACATGGAAAACAAGCCAGTGCGCCCCTGACTTAAGGTCCAAGACCCATCCAACCGGCACCATCCCCTGCCTCTCTACGCTCCTTGCCCTATCAGCCCTGGCAGCAGGCGGTCGGGTGTGCTGCGCTGACTCATCACTCGTATCACTCACCGAGTACCAAGCTGGGCACGTACGCGGCGGCTCCGAAGGCCGGCAGCGTGCACCACATGAACAGCACGGCCGAGATGTTGACATAGTTGTTGGGGTCTCCAAAGTTGTTGCCGATGCCTGAACGTAAGGCGCACGAAACGACATCGTTGGACCTCAACGTGCAAGCGCAATGGGAGGTGCCAATGTCTCGTTCTCAAGCAGTCAGCGTCATATGCCACAGGGGGTGTACATGCAACGATCACACACAATGCCTTGGCAGATGCAGGGGTCATTGCATGTACAAGGGTCGTAGCTCTTACGCAATACCTCGATCGATCGATCGCTCAGCCCAGCGCTGCCGACAGTGACAGGCACACCACACCACCCATCAGGCAGAGCCCCTACTCTGGCCCCTACTCACCCAGGTAGAGCGTCATGATGAGGAGGGAGATGAGCACCTTGTCGCCCACACGCGGGCCCAGGAAGTTGCCGTCCTTGTAGTTCTTGATCGTGCGGTACTGCGCAGCACAACAGCACGACAGTGCCACCAAAAGACGCTCATATAATGAATGTGCTGCTCATCGATGCTCCTGATGCAAAACATAACATACCATAATGTGCTGCTCATTGCTTCGTGGGAGGGAGCCTGGATGCGTCGTGCATGGATAGTCCAGGGACAGCTTAAGTCCAGTTTTCAGTTCAGATGCATTAGGGGGAGGGGTCTGAGGCAGACCCACCAAAACAACCAATCAGACAAGGTCGAGCGGCTTGCGCTCTTGCTGGCTGCTCGGCTGCCAAGTGCGTGTGCCTGTCCCCGCCAGCTTGCCTCACCTTGACAAGCGTCTTGAGTCCCCACCACCAGGGCGTCACGGTGCCGCGCTTCACCGCCAGCTCCTTGGCCACGCTGGCAGGCACCTAGGCGGCAGCAGCAGCAGCAGCAGCAGCAGAGGGACAGGCAGTGATGAGCAGTGAGCAAGGAGGGCGGGGAGGCGCGCTGCGCAGCGGAGATACTTCACCAGCTGAGCAGTGGTGGGTGCCAATCAAGGCAGCACACTGGATGAAGCCGTTCTGCCTATGCCGATCGCACACTGCTGCCCTCGCGCCGACCATCTGCTCTCACCTCTTCTGATCCGCTCTCGATGTAGCCGTTGAGCTTGGCGTCGTTCTGCACCTTGAGGTCAGACCTGCGCGCATGCAGCGCACCGGGCCATATGAAGTCAGTCAGGCACCACTGCCCTCATCCATGAATGGCCTGGTCGGCAAAGTGATGTCAAGTCAACAACATGTGGCGGCAGCGGTACAGGCGCCCTACAAGTAATCAACTACACCTACTGGCGAGCATGCACATGCAAACGCCACCAATATGACTACAACTGCACGGCACGCTTCACAGTACAGGACAACAGCAGGACCGCAGGTGGTAGCACTCACTCTGCATAGTGCGCCGCCAGCCTGTCCGCGTAGCCGTTCCTGTCGCCCTCCGTGACCAGGTCCACCAGGTACTCCGCATCGTTGTAGCCCTGCAGCGACACATGAGACGCTGAGATGTGCAGGTGGGAGGGCTAAGGCCAAGGCTGGTGGTGGACACAACGAGCAGGCCTGCAAGGACGTGCGCTGCACGCAGCACAAACTGTCCGTGCCAGCGTGAGTGTGCCCCGACCACAGGGGGGCTGCCTCGATAGCTCACCTCCACAAAGGGCTTGACGTTGGCGCACACGGACCGAGCAAAGTCCACAGCCATGCGCGCTGGAACAACAAGCCCAAGGCAGTACAGGAGCAGAGTTAGGTATGTGCCTTAGACCCAGCCACCAGAACAACCCATTCAATCCAGATAGATGCTTGGCCTGACCCCGCTCAGTCACTCAAGCAGCGATGTGCCTCGAACCAGCCACCCAGAAAGCCCACTTGCTCCAGATCTGTGCTTAGCCTGACCCACCCGCTCAAGCAGTCGCGCTCACCCTTGTTGGAGCCGAAGTACACGACCTTGCCGCGCACGAGCATCATGAGGCGGTCAAACAGGCTGAAGCAGTAGCTGGTGGGCGAGTGGATGGTGGCGCAGATGGTGGTGCCGTCGCCCACCAGGTTCTTCACCACCGTCATCACCTGCGACACGAGAACGAGGTGTGTCCATGCGGGGTGTAAGAACGGATGTGAATTTGCCGTTTGGTTGGCAATGAGGCGCTTGCATCCAATCAGCCTGCGCCAACAATCCATTGCATTATGTACAACAGGTTATGCAACAAGGCGTTGTCCCTCTGCTAGCACGTCAGCCGGCGAATGGTGATTCCGCCCAGGGCCCCATTCGCCGCTTGGTTCCTGACCAACCGCAGTATCGGCACCAGCACGTGCGAAGCACAATGTGAGAAGCGCGGAGAGTAATCATGCAGGTTTCGGGTAACGTACTGCAGCATTCATGTGTGCGCATGCTGCATGCTGGTAGCTGCTAAACCACCTCACCTCATTGCTGGTGTACGAGTCCAGGCCCGAGGTGGGCTCATCCAGGAACAGCACGCGCGGGTTCGTGATCAGGGCGATGCCTGCACGCATGGGGCATCCATACCAAGCGCTCAGTATGCCGGCAGCATGCATGCAGGTGACAGTGCTGCAGGGGTTGCCAGGTTGTGTGCAGGCCGCACGTGAACGTGACTGCACAGCGCATTTGCACAAGAGTTTATCATCCCGGGACGTACCGATGTTCGTGCGCTTGGCCTGGCCGCCGCTGATACCCTTGGTGAGGGCGTCACCGATCGGGACGTCCTTGCACACCTGAGCGCGGATGCACATCGTAGCATGCAGTGGTTTCACCAATCGAATGTGGTGTGCTGTTAGCCTGTATTACGCGCAGTACACTAGCATGCTGTGGCATGGCAACACGCTCCCATTCACATGTTGGCACGCACTCGTTGGCAGTGCCACCTATCCATGTTGTGCGTAGTACACGCACCATGAGCGCGAGCTTCTCCAGCAGCTCCTCCACGGCCTCCTTCTTGCTAGCCAGAGACTCACGGATGGAGCGCTTGAGCTCAGCGGTGTAGAGCAACATCTCAAACACAGTCAGGGACGGGATGAGGGTGTCTGCATGGCAGCGACAGCCCCAAAGCCTGAGTTGCATAGCAAGGCAGCAAGCCGGCAGCGACCAGCGACACGAAATTTGTTGGTAGGTCAAGGCCGACAAGCAGCAGACCGGCTTACCAAACTGCTCGACATATCCAGTGTAGCGCCTCAGGAACATAGGAGTCGCCTTCTGGCCAGCAAACAAGACACTGCCCTCAATCTTGCCAGCGTTTTTGCGACCGGCAAGCAGATCCTACAAAAGACACAGAGAAAAAGCAGCGCAGGGTAACGAAATTAAACGTTTCCAGTGCGAAGGCTTCACAACCTTACAACGCAAGCCGAACAAACAGATTTGTCTTGGCAAGGTCTGCAAGCTCACCAGCAGAGTCGTTTTGCCACTGCCGGAAGGACCCATCTGCAGCAAGGAACGTTTCAAGCAGAAATGCAAAGCCTCACATGACCGCCGACAACAGCAGCTGAACACATTTAGGATGTGCGCAGTGCAAGCGGGTGCGTCGCGCACTCGTGTCAGTCACAACCCGTTGCGTGCCGCCTGTTGTCAGTGCAAGCAAATACCAAGAGGCGATGCAAACTGGCTACAAGTTCACAGCTCCTAGACAACCCGTCCACACAGGCAACTCACCAGGGCAGCCATCTCATTAGGTTCAAACCAGCCACTAACTTTGCTGAGCAAAGACGCCCGCACACCCTTCTCCTTGTTGGACGGCACCGTGTAGTCCACATCCTGTACAACAGTTATTGGGAGCAAGCAGGGGGGCACCTGACTCCAACTGGACGCGCACTCAAAATCTGAGCTTTAGGCATAACCCGAGGGTGCCCGGATGTAATGACGAACTAGGACACCAAAAAGCTTGGCGAGCCACTACAATTGACCATCAGGTCCAGATGTGGGCTTGAGCACCAACGCAACAACAAGTTCAGTGCTCAGGGCGAGAACAGAGGTATGATTGTCGGTGGGCAACGGTTTCGCCCTAGCGTCATTGCCGCCCCAGGCCTGCCAAACCAGCCGCAGCAAGCTGGACTTGGCCAGCCTAACAGAGGGAAGTGCCATACAAAAGGGCCTCACGACTAAGCGATGCAGCCTCAAGGCGAGGCCAGTGTGTGGACACCACGTTTGTGGCCAGCAGAAAGCTTTGCGTTTGACCCCTGCCCCCGAGTCAAACGCAAGCTTCCTGGCCACAAGCCTTCGTAGCGTCAATCACCGCCTGACCGGACTCAAGAACCTGCTTCCTTGACGCAAACTAGCCTGGCTTCCACGCAAGACCCTCATTTTCGGTTGACCGGTTCACAAGCGATTCTCGGCGGGTGTGCACACAGTGCGCGGGCACACCGCCCACAACTGCAATCTTCACAAGCGTACCTTGAACGTAATGCGCATTCCCAAAGACGCGAAAGAGCGAGCATGTTTGACGTCGCCTTTTGGATGCGCTGCTTTGTGAGCGACGGCCTCGATATCCAGGGCAAGCGCGCCATCGGACGAGTCGCCACGCTCGGCAGGCACTTTAGGTTCGGCTATGGTAGCCATACTGTGCTAGCGCTGCGCGCGGGCAGCGGCCCCAGGTCACCAGGTGCCTTGAATTGAGCAAAAGCTAAAGCAGGCAGCCGTTCAGGGAACACGCGACCTATGGGTGAGACACACGGTTTGGCCAAATGTAAAAACACTTATACGGTGACCTACAGGCCCGCAGTGCCACATTGAAACGTTGAAGTCAAAAACAAACTTTTTGGCTATCCAGAGTAATATGGGCCGAGCATGGTTGTCAAGGTGGGGGTCAAAACAACTTTGAGAGGTATCAGCATCCAGATACCGCTAAAAAGATGGAATGAACACATCATATTTTCAGTGTTGAAAAACCCGCACCTGACAGTGAGGCGTGCAGTGGCAATACCTGCAAGCGCAATACCGGTTTCAGCTGCTTCCAGCATCACCCACTCGAGCGCCTTGATGTATTATACTTTGGATCGAATGATGTGTGACATTGGTCCCAATGCACCTGATTTCACGTCTGGAGTAACAGCGCGTGCTCTCCCTGGGCAAGATGGCGGATTGCAGCAGGCGGCAGCTGTGCACATCAGGAAAACCCGGCAAATGACCTAATGGAGATCACTGCTCTAAACTCAAAGCAAAAAGCGTGCTAAAATCATCCTGCAGCCGCTTACCAAAGGTGTTGCACTACACCGCAACACTTGGTCGTGCTGCACCGTAGCAAATCTGCTTGGATTCCGAGTAGCACAAACAGGAATGGCTGCAACTGCACACGTTCGCCCATCATGAAACCGTTCTCTTTATTAACCGCACGCGTACGAGTTTTACATTGCCAAGTATTCACCACTTGTGGCGCACGGGTTCATCCAGTACTCGCAGTACAGATTTGTCGGCACAGCATTTACGCATTGCCATGACAAGCAAAAGTGTCTGCATAGCGCAGCGCAAAGTCTGGCCGAGTCGACAATGTTTTGCTAATTGGGTGCTTCACGCACAAACCTTGTGAGCACACTAGTACACCCAGCATGCGCGACCAGCCCACCTGCGTGTTAACCAGTGGTTCCCAAGAGGTGGACACCCAAACTTGAGGATTTGACGTGATAAACAGAGCTAGGGGCACGTGAAGACATGCGGAGCTCAGGCAATATTCCGCAGGTGAGCTCAAACGGGATGCGCTGACCATGCTGACGGAACGCACACAGATTTGTGCGCGCTTGCAGTAATGGGGTTGCGTCAGTGAGAGCTAACTTTCATACCTGAACTGTTGTGTTTAGCCTATGCTTGGTTAGCCTATGCTGCACGGTTCCGTTTCATCCTCCGTGTTTGCTCCTGATGCAGGTTGGACCTGGGGCCCGGGGGAGCAGCAGGCCTGGGACATCGGAGCGCAGGGATTCAGGTGCATGGAGCATCGCTGAGCTAGAGAGATGGCGGCACGGCTTGGAGTGCTTATTGGCAATTCATCAGTCAACACTATCAAGCAGTTGCCAGGTCTAGACACTGGCCATGCTTGCATAGCACGTCAACTAATTTATCTCAAACAACAAACTTTTAATCGTTAACCTGTCTGTCACTGCTTTTCTTTTGCAGCTGCATCCGGTGACATACTGGCGGGTGGCAAGAGGCAGGCAGCGCATGTTAGCGAAACGGCAGGCAAGTTGTTCAGGGGTCAAACTTCACAAATAAAGCACACGACAGCCCCATCCTTGTCTGCAGTATGAGCAATCTGCGGGTGTCGGTGATGCAACTTGGCGAACGTCGTGACGCATGGCCAAGGCTTTTGCTACGCCATCATCCACAGACGTTACAATATCCACAACAGCTCGGGAGGGTCTGCATGCAGCACCGGAAAGCTGCAATCTGCCTCGCTTAGCCCACCAGTCTCATAGCATGGCGGTTGGTCGATGCGCATGTTCCCCCTTCCCGCTGCATATCCCAGTCAAGCACTTCACGCTCCTCAGCTGGTGACATAATCATGATACGATGCATGCAGCCTTAGGTGGCACACTGTCAGCCCGGGTGTGACACTTGCCGTGCTGCGACTGTATGTGGCCGATGTGACAGGAGCAGCACCGGGCAAGCCCGCGTACATTCCGCGCTACACAATTGCAGCACCAGCGGGCATGCAGAATTCGCAGGACCCACACCAGGCTCAACAGGCAGCGGAGCGTGACATAAACATGGACGTCCTCGCAAAGGTACGCTCCAAGCGCACCTGCATGTGCGCTGAGGGTAGTGTGGGAGCAGTCCCGAATGCTGCACGCATGTCCACAGTTTGCTCGGTGTGCCGCGAATGCCCGGCACTGCGCTCAGAGCTTTGATAAGGGCGCGCGTCAGCATGTGCACATGGCAGGCAGCGGCATGACAGCGACAAGCAGAGTATGCTTTCCTGAATTCCTGTTGTTGAGGGGGTGTTTGTGTCACCGCAGCCGTTGCACGAAGGCAGGCACACCATGCGTGTCAACTTACCATGCTTCGGCAGGCGCGTTTGTACTCCCGGTTATGGCAGCAACCTGCTGGCATCCCTGCTTGTTTCAGAGCTAGCTGAGGAGCGTTTGGCTCCTCTGTATGCATGCGACGTACGCAGGTCAAAGAGAAGTTTGACAATGCTGACCAGGATGGCACGGGCCACTTGTCACAGGAGGAATTCGTCGCAGCGTTTTCGGGTAAGCGCTGCAGGCTGCAATGCAATGCAGCAATGCTCATGCCATGCCCATGCTCACTCCTCATGTCAGATTTCTGATTGTGAAAGACTGTCCATGTGCAAGGGATGCCGCCGAACGCATTCGCCACGCATGCCGGCGGCAAGGCCCTTGTTAAGTGGCTGCTCCCTGGGCCAGTTCTCATGCCGCCCACTTGCCTGTCTCTCTTCGTCATGTAGGTGTCCTGCAGACGGAGGATGGCGGTGATGCGCTGGCGCTGGGGAAGCTGTTCATGCGCATAGACGCCAACAGGTGCGCTGGCCCTTTTGGGGGGGGGAAACGGGACGGGAACAGCGAGTTCGACGTAAGTACGGCGCGGCGGGACCACACTACAGGGGGGAAGTGCCAGAGTTATGTGACGTTATGTTGTGACAGGCTAGGAACTGCTGCCAAAGCAGGCGGTGACGGTACAGGACCGCGGGTCGGGTTGAATGAGCTAGATGAGCATTGCTCGCTTCGTTGAGAGTGATTGCTGCTGTGGTAGGTGTGACAGCGTTGGTGGCTGGCAGGGGGGAACGAGTGGCAAACGGCTGGCACTGCTATGCTCCCGTCTCATCATATTACATGTGCTTGCATGCAGCAACGCACAGATCTATGAGTGTTTACGACTGAGTGCTGTTTGTGCCATGCGCTTACCATGTTGCAGTGACGGCACTATTGACTGGGATGAGTTCTCCACGTACATGCTGCTGGAGAGCCAAGGCAGCGCCAGCGTCAGGGAGTTTGAAGCAGCCATCACGCTGCAGGCAAGCGCGGCGGTGTGTTTAGAGTTGTTTGGGTTACCGTGGGGCCATGCAGTGTGCTTCCCATGGAGCCGTGCAGTGTGCGTGCGTATGAACGATGGAAACTGCACCTGACGATGGCGGCGGTGTGTGTGTGGGCAGCGGGGGGGGGAGGCCGGCGACGCGAGCGATGTCCAGGGCATGATGATCCGTAATCCATTCTGTGCTATCTGCACATGGGGCTGGCCAACCCAGTATCGCTCCTTCAACATGCTGTGCCACTCCACTCCTGCTTCGGGCCGTGCTGTGTATAATTGAAGATTGGTACACACATACGGCGGCATAGCATGCTTGGACGCCTGCCCACAAATGCCAAACCGTTTAACGACACGTGCCCTGCCTGCGCGCGTGCTGCCGGCTGCTGCGCTGCAGCAATCCCCGCTGCAGCCGTGCGCTGAGTCGCTGATGCACAAGGACGCCATCACAAACATCACCGCGCTCAAGCTCGCCAGCGGAGCAGACCGGTGGGTAGAGCCCCACGGCGCTGACGGCATTCAGTAACTGCTTCACCCATACTGCCATACATGATGTATCCTGCCTTGAAAGCTATCCCTGCCATTGTGGGCAGTCTCACTGCCCAAACTGCTCAACGGAAGTTACATAATGCATTGTGTCATGTGTTGCCGCACGTACCAGCCTTGGCAAGTATTGTGTGGGTGACGTTCTTGTGGGGTTGCAAGCGCTTGGCACGCGCATGGCCATGCTACCTTCCCGCCTCGTGCGCAGCTGTGCAGCCCACAAGCGATCTAGCTAGGCACATCACATCACACCACCACCTGGTGGGCCCCAATCACCTACCCCACAGCATGCCGCTAACGCCGCGTGGTCACCTCTGCTCTGCTCTGCTCTGCCCGGGTGAAGGTACGTGACATGCGGCAAGGACGGGCTGGTCAAGCTGTGGAACTCCAAGGTGCGAGCTAGCAGCAGAGGGGGTGTGGAGCAGAGCTGTATGTGATTAACTCATTGACGAGGTCGTGCTATTACAGGGGGAGATATAGCCAGAGGCTGAGCACCCCACACAAAGCAAGCCACCAGAGTCTTGACTCGATCCAAAGCAGCAACAGCCAGAGCTCAGGCGTTTGGTAGCTCCATCAGCAGTCACATGCAATCCTCCATGTCAGCTAGGTATGGGGTGAGATACACCCTTCCATCGCCTTCTATGATTGCGTGCTCATCCTCCACCCACACCCGTACCTGCACGGTTGCACCCACAGTCCCACACCCACAGACCATACCTAGCATGAGGGCGTGCCATTGCGTGCGTAAGTGTGTGTGCTGTCCCTTACTTGCACCTCCTCTCACTGCACAGGACCTAAAGCATGTCCGCAGCCTGTCCAGCGGCTCCAGCTGGGCCACGGTGGCCAAGTACATGCCACTCACACAGAAGCTGCTGGTGGGCAGCTTCAGCCGTACGCTGCGCATATTCGACCTCTCGAGCTTTGAGTGCTGCGGCCAGGTGAGTGCCGTGGGAGACCTCACTGTGATTGCACTGCTGCTGTTGGTGGGGTAGCAATGCCGGGGATTGTGGTTTGGCATCGCGCAAATGCCTGTGCAGCACCAGTTGTTTTGCATCTGGGCCTTATCCGAAGTAGCCAGTACTGCAAATGTGCGTACTGATTGACTTCAGCAGTGATTCTGGTGTCACCACAATTCACAATGCCATGCCTTCAGATCCCCGACATGGACCACGTGCCACTCTCGCTGGACGTGTGGGTGCCGCCGCGGCGCCGCGACACCGAGCTCGTAGCGGTCGGGGATGGCGGCGGCTGGGTGCGGCTGTTCGAGGTGGCGCTCAATCCGCTGGTGAGAGCAGGGATGGGAGTGTGAGAGAGGAGTGAGTGAGAGGAGTGAGAGGAGTGAGAGGAGTGTGAGAGAGACGGCCGATCAAATCAGCTCACTCATTGGGCGTTCCACGCTGGAAATTGCTATCACACATAGATCAAAATGCCTATAGGCGGACAACGCTGCCATAACATCTCATGTTGCCCTAGCGCTTCACCTCGATTTGCTGCAAGCTCGTGTGCAGGATAGCAAGACACGGGTGGGATCTTTGACAGTGTTTGTGGGTTGCGTTGCTTATCGTTGCCCAGAGTAAGAAGTCATCACGGAATACTACCGCTTGCTCCTGCAACGTGCATCGTGACTCATCCAGCTCGACTCACATCACTTTCTAACATGCGCGCGGGCTGGCAACAGCAAGTTGCCCCTACCACCAGTGGTGGTGTTGGGCTGCTGATCAACCTGTTTTGCTCTGGCGGGGCTGCAGGAGGACAAGAACTCAACGGACCGCTACCTGGAGCGCTGCAGGTGGCGCCACCAGCACCACACAGACTGGGTCACCAAGGTCAGCAGCATGCTGATGGGGTGCCACGCACAGGCTGCGCGGGGTGCATGCAATCGTATGCGCCACACGGGGGACCACAGCGAGTTTGCACGGGCCTCACACCCTTCTTTTGACTGTCACACCGGCACCGCGGCCACGGTCACGACCAGTGTTGCCTGGTGGTCGATGCATGCATGCCAGATGCAAGAGCCAGCCAGAATGTGCAATCCGAGCCACCAAGCTGCTAGCTGCAGAAGCTGCAGTGGGTACGGTAGTGTGATCAGGCGCTGTATGAGACTGCACATGATGATCAGTGATAGGCAATATGCCATTACAGTAGTTTACCGTGCTTTGCATCATGCTTGCGTAGGTCAAGTACATTGACGACATGAACTGTGTGGTGGCCACCTCCCTGGACAAGACGGTCTCGATGACGGATGCTGGTAGGCTGGCAATACCAGTAGAGCAAGTGCATGCCATGGTGTATTGCGCCAGCAGCCTTGTTCGGGCGATCAACGCTTTGACAATGCTGCATCTGGGCACACAAGCACCAGCTCACGCAGTGGGCCTTTAAAACATCTGTGTAATCAAGCCTGCCTACATGGTGCATTGTGTGTAGTGCAGCATTGGCAAAGGGGGGGCTGGGAATCTGTATAAGGCCAGGTTGCAATGATGTGCGCGTGTGTGGTGTGTTATGTTATGTTACATCAGGAGCGTGTCGGCCGAATGGCCCATGCTCCCCCCAGATGGGGACCAGCAGAAGGGGTTCACCAAGCTATGCACGTGGCATGCTAGAGGGCCACAAGGGCTATGCGTAACACAGCAGCATCATGCACATCGTGTGTGGTGTGTGTGGTGTGTGGATGCAGAGGAGCGCGTCCCGGTCAAACGCCTGTCGGGGCACCACACCAAGGGAATCAACACCATCGACTGGTCCCCGATCTACAAGTTCATCGTCACCGGCAGCCAAGACAGGTACGTGCAGCTAGTGCCGCTACGGCTTGGTGTGCATGTTGATGGACACCCACCAAAGGCATCTCCCTGCCTTTCCCGGGCCGTTTCCATGTCAGTTACCAACCACTTATTCCAACCCTTCCAAGTCCCGAACGAGCACCCCCCTGCATGTGTCCACGCACCTGCCCGCCTACGTACCTGCCAGGCGCATCATCATGTGGAACCCCTTCAGCCAGAAGCCGCTGGCGGTGCTCAACGGCCACAACGCAGCCGTCAACGAGGTGCGTGGCTGCGGTGGTGCTTGTCCCCGATGCATGCGCACAAAATCACGTGTTGGTTTGGACAGGCCATGAAACACACGACAAATACCGGTGTGGCATCATAGGAATGTGGGAAAGCAGAGCTGTTACATTCCCCATTCACACCAGGAGTGAAAACCACAGCGGCTGTGCGCGCGCCCCCTGTGCACCGCCTGCGGGTATGAAGAGCGCAAACCGTTAACAGTGTTGCGGAATGCATGCTTCACGGTGTGCACCGCATTGTCTCCACCTCTGCAGGTGCTGGTGAACGATCGTGACAACCAGATCATCTCGCTGGCTGCTGACCACACCGTCAAGCTGTGGGACATACGCAACCACCGCTGCCTGCAGACGCTGCTGGACAGGGAGGCGGCGCTTGCGGCTGGGGTGAGACCAGCTAGCTACATACCTCGATGAGCTCAGCTATTTCAGCATTGATGCATGCATTTCGTCCTTAGCGCGGTTAGGTCAAATGATGTGCGTTTTGTGCACCAAGCTCTATCTGTTCATGAGGACCTGTGCTTCTCCGGTAGTGAAAGGCTTGGGACAAATGGATCCAGAATGGATCTACCAGCCCAGCCTCAAGTTTCTCAGTGAGCTACTGACTTTTTGGTGGCATGTTGCGGCAGCAGGGACTGAGGCTGAGCCATGGCACGCCTCACGGCGGCAGCTTGGGTGCCACCAGCGGCGGCGGCGGTGGCTCCACCAGCGCTGAGGAGGTGCTGCTGCCTGCGTATTACGACACAGCACGACGCCAGCTGATCACCGGCCACCTGCGGCTCAAGGTAGGCTGCGCTGTGTCAATTGTGTACGAGGTGGTGGTACGGGTTCAACGGGTTTGCGTCAAACTGCCATTGTAGCGGGAGTTTTGCCACACACCGCGGTACAGCCTCGCTCACCCGCCTCATACTCAGAGGACGTTGTTAGCCTCGGCTGCACTTGTGTACTACATGTACTAGAGGATGTCCTCGCACGGATGATGCCAGGCGCCCAGACAGGTTCATGATCAATTGGCTTGATTGGCTTACTGCGGATTAGCACCACTGGCTTTGGTTTCCGCTG
>BDDA01000237.1:93928-123380 GCA_001662385.1 Chlamydomonas asymmetrica | reverse complement strand
TGTTCAATGACAACTTTGAGGAGGTGCGTGTTGGACTGTAGGACAGGGGGCCGTGAGAAGCTGGGTGCCCAACATGCTGTACTGCATGTGATGAAAACCTGTGTGTGTGCTTGGCCGCATGTAAGCTTGTGATTCACTGATGACTGTGTGCAGCGTGAATCGCAATGCACTGCCTAACTTGTAAGAGCAGTCTGTGGAGGTTGGCTTTGCTCGGAGCTAATACAAAAGCCTGTTGGTTGAATGCATGCGAATGTGTGTTCGGATGCAGGCAGTGAGTGTGGACCAAGGAGGGACCATCAGCGTCTGGTTTGCCCCGACAGGAAAGCTGCGCTACCGGTTTCAAAATGCTCATGGCTCAACGTAAGCAAGTGTCTCGGTGAATCAGGCACACACACTGACATACAGCACTCACACACTCAGCATGCACACACACAGCGAATCTTGTGCTTGTATAGCCGCATAGTTTCTGAAGCCAGGGCAAGCACCTGCACGCAATCGTGCAAGGCGACATGACTTTGCGTTGCCTGATCACCGTCCGAACAGAACGCATGGCCCATGAACACAACTAGCGTTGTGTGTGTTCCCCGCAGGCGCGTGACAGCCATGTCGTTTGACTCTGCAAAGCGGCGTCTCATCACAGGCGCCGAGGATGGAGAGATCAAGGTGAGCAGCCGGAGCGCCACCACACAGCTTTACATGTACACACTTGGACAGCCCAGTTTCCCTTACGCCTGCCACCTCCACATTCCGAGTGCTCTGTCGGTGCTAACTGTCTCACCTGTGTGTGGTTGCACACATAAGGCCACAACATGCTCGCAGCCTCTCCTCGCATTCCTTACATACGACAGGGTGTAGGAGCTGCTGCACCATTAGTGTGTGTGTGTGTGCACATGCACAGCTGTGCTGGTGCTGTGCTTGACTCTGTTAGGTGTGGAACTTCTCAAGTGGAGCTGTGCTGGCTCGTATGAAGCCCGGTGAGGGCGCGGCGGCCAAGCGGGGCCAGGTGGGTGTGTGACGCCGGCGGGCGGGGAATGACTGGCGCGAGGTGCAAGATAGCCGCCCGTGTGATACCCATACCTCAAGCAAGCCACGAGCCGCTGCATGCTGGTGTTGCACTGATGGCGCCTTTTGGTGCTCACATGCTTCTCAGATGTTGGTGTTGATTGTTGGCGGGTGCATACATATAGGGAAGGGATGGAGCATCACAGGCTTCGTTGGCATTTTGCATGCGGCAGGCCCGACCGCTGACGTTATGCGCATGCATTCCCAAGGGGTGTGTGGTCACTCCTGCTTACGGCGATTATTGATGTGCTTCGTGCATGTGCGTGGCAGTCTGAGGTGACTGCGGTCGTGCCATGGCGCGGCGCGCTGATGAAGTACATCTTGGCGGCTGGATGGGACCGCAAGGTGAGAGGCGCTGCCAGCTGAGCGCAACTTGACTTTGGGCGATGTACCTTGCCCACCAGCAGCACATCTGTCAAAGCGCATACCCATGCACATCTTCATTTTCATGGAAGTTTGATCATTCCAGGGTTGCCTGGCCATGACACGCACATCAGCAACCCCTTGTCTCATTGCCTCTGCATCTACCGGTGTTGGTAACACCGCCAGCCAGTGAACAAGCCCTGGGCGCCGCCGGGCCGATGCGCACCCTGAGATGCGGTGTGTGTGACGCATGACGATGCTGCAGATAACGTTTTACGAGGATTCAGGCACTTCGCGCGAGGTGGCGGCCGGCCGTGTCATCCTTGGCCACAAGGTAAGCCGCCGCCCTTGACATACCAAGCCTGTTGAGAAAAGGTCAATCATACATCTTGTTCATCTATTCATCTTCTTGTTGTAACTGTACAGTTGTACCTCATCCATTCCCCTGGAACCAAGCAAGTTGTGCAGCCATTACCTTGTGCGTGGTACGATCATGTGCATGCAGGCCGATATCTTGGCGTTGTGTCCCTTGGATTCCAGCAGCAGTGTGGCAACCTCCAGCGATGATGGAGAGATCGTCATATGGAACATGGAGAGCGGTAAGCCAGCGTGCTCAACAAGCTTCAGCACAACTGGATACCGCTAGCTTTGGCTCGCTTTGTCACAACCTTGTCCATGCAATCATCCGCAGGTGCCCCAAAGCGTAAGCTCCTGGCCCCAGGGACGGATTTGCGGCCGGCTAACGAGCGTGCGGTGGAGGCCATTGGCTTCTTGCAGGTAAATAGGTATGCAAGGCATACATTGTCACATTGAGGCGCTGAACTTGCGTCAGCGCAGGCGGAGTGCAGGTTCACAATGCAACAACCTGCGTACGGTAATCTAACCTGGCTCTTGCCATTGAGCACCACACTAACGGTGCAACAACCGCCTTGACTGGCAGGGGACTGGACCGTTCAGGCATGTTCTTGTGACGGTGGGAGCGGACAGGTTGGTGCGGATATGTTTTGAGCGATGTCCACATGAGTAGTTTCGTCTGCGATTGGGTTGGTGTTGCTGGTGAAGGCACGCGTTTTGCATTCACAGTTACACCCAGATGTGGTGATCATAGACTCATAGTATCCTTGGCCTGCATGCAGGTGGTTGAGGTTTTGGGATGTTATGGATGGCCAAATGCTGCTGCAGCGATTCACCGGTCATGCCGTTGGGGAGACGGTACAGGTGATTGTTTGAGCACGGACCCAAGGCGCTGAAGGCGCCAACAATAGTGCAGCTGGCATGAGAATGAACCATCATTTGAGAGCTGCAGGAGTTCTGGTCTTGATGTGAATGCATTGAAGCCGTGCTCTGATGTTGTTTTGGCAGGCATTGGCTCTCGACGGCCGCAACGCGCTCATCGCTACGGGTGACTCAGCCGGCCTCATCAAGGTGACATTGCCCTACGTACATGTGGTGCCGTGTATGGCTTAGTTTTGCAGACAGGTTCCACTACTGCGTTGGCAACCGTCGCGCCAATCAACTGCTAAACGTGCGAGCACCCCACCCCAACACAATGTTTAGACACCTGCAATTACTGCGAGTGCATGGCATAACCAAGTTATAATAACGTTGCTTGGAGCAGGTGTGGGACATCACCGCGTACACTGGAGGGGAGGCCTCGATAGCGGCTGCTGGGAGTATGCCCGGCGGTGGCTCCTTGCAGCCAAGCGATGTCAACCCTTTGCCGCCTTTCGCGGCAACGGCAGGCCAGCAGCACCATCAAGCCACGCAACAGTTTGCACACATGCGCGGGCCCAGCAGCAGCAGCGGAGGTGTTGCTCCCACGTCGGCCTGTGCCTCGTCAGCGCAACCCCTTGACGGGCACGCCGCAGAATCGGCCGTCCGTGAGGTGGCAGTGTGGCGTGGTGCAACCAAGCACATCACCTCCCTGGACTGGGTCAACAGCCAACACGGGCTGTTCCTTATGTCAACAGGTGGGCAGCTACTATCGGCTGCAGCTACTATCAGGCAATTTCCTCCAATCGCTGCTGTGAAATCATGTGGTGTGTGTGTGTCAGTGGTCATGTTCATCAAGTCGGAAATGTTGTTTGCTTTGGGCAGGTGCCGACTGCTCCTTGGTGCTATGGGACCAGCATGGCTGCCGCATAGGCATCTTCGGCGTTCATTCATGGGTGCTACACCAAAGGTAGGCACGCATGATCCTTTCCGTTGCACGTGCTGAGACTACTGAGATACGCATAACAGGCAAACCTACCTTGCGTGTTGTTTGAGACACAATCAACACATTGTGAGTGCATGCGCCGTATCTACAAACCACGGTTGCTTCATGTCTTGACGAAACATGCGTGCATGCACTTACGTTGCAACCTATCTGTCACACACGAGTCTACGTTGTGTTTACACCACATTCGTAGATCTACATGGCAGTCGAGGACACCAGACCCTTTATCGGTGAGACTTACACAAAAATGCTTTAACTATCTAAGCCGGGGAGCGCTCTGTTGCCTGGCCCAACAGAAACGACGCTCAATGACATTGTGGGCGTGTGCATCATGTGCTCTGTACCTCGTGGCTCACAATCGCAGGAGAGGGATGCTTGGCTCGTTGACGTGTCCTCCAAGCCTACCGTATACCAGGTGAGCAAGGGCGGCGTGCACAAGTGTATGTGTGTGTGTGCCAGGAAGAGGCGCCATGCATGGGGCTACACAGTGTCATTCCGTTGGAACCGTGCGATGTGCATGTGCGTGAGGATGGAGACTGTACCGAGCGAGGTGACCGAGCTGATCTGGCGGCTGCCGCAAAACGAACAGCGGTCTGATGATCTCAACCGTAAACCTCGACGGGTGGCTATGGTAAACGCGGTAGTCTTGTCAGTGAGGTGTGTGAAAGCATCTGCTGGTCCAGCGGCGCTGAAGCTGAGGCTGCTGAGCGTTGGGCATCGTGGAAGGCTGGAGGGCTGGAGGGCACCCCAGCCCGGAATGCATTGCGAGGGCACGTGAGCAGAGCAAGGCAGAGCAACAACTGAACTAACGCACCTGGCTAGAGCTCAGCCACAACAGAGCAGCGCGGCAGGTCGCAGCGAGAAGCCACCTGAACAGGGGGCACGAGCGCGCCGTCCAGCAGAGTCTGTGGGCCACGGTCCGGGTCAAGGGAGGATGGCGTACGTGCGTGAATGCAGCTGCTGAGCTGGGGTGGACCTGGTGTCCTGGACTGGCCATTCCACGCCTGCCTGGCTTATGCACGTGTTGTATGTATATGGCGGACTAGGCTGCTGCTTGCGGCGCACAGCCCTCAGCGTGTTTGTTCCACTGAAGTCCACTGAATTGCTGATCTACACCCCTTCCGCAAGCCAAAGCGCTCCTAGCGCTTGCGGGCTGTAAATTGTGTGTTAGGTGCTCGCAACATGTACCATGTTCTTTATTGCTCGCAGCGCTCCTCCACGCGGCCCAGCATCGCCCCGCTTGAGGTGCAGCTCGTGATGGACTCCTGCAACTCACAAAGGTCAGTGGAGTCTGACGAGAGCGAGAGGGAGAGAGGGTGTCACTGCTCACCTAGCTCACCACCTGCTCAACTTTGGGGCTGTTGGGCCGCATCGGCGCCCTGCCAACAACGTGCTAGACATGCATTGTCAGCCCATATGCAAACGTTGTTGTATGCGTGCAGGTTGAAGACCGAGGGCGCGCTTTCACCCAAACTCCCTGCGACGGTGAGCCTGACTGGCCTAACCGCAATCCTTGTCTGGTCATAATCCGCTGCCAGTCAGGCAAGCAATACATGATTGCGGCATGTCGTATCGTGTGTAATTCAGTGATTGGTGTTGTGACATCGTAGGAGGCGGACGGCCAGCAAGGCGCTGACGGTGGTGAGGCACATGGCGCAGCCACTACCGCACGGCAACAGCAGGATGAGCCATGGTGGATGCAGGTAGGTTTGGCGTGTCCCATCCGCTTTGGGCCGGCCACACCATTTCGTATGTGTACGCTTACCTGAACCCGTTCACCTGCCCGCTCACTCAAATAACTCAACCACCCATCCTGCGTACGATTTGCAACACGCAGGCGATCAAGCAGGAGGGCGTCGCATCTGAAGGGAGCGATGATGGCCAAGAAGTACGCAAGTATGTACACGGGTAACCAATCACAATACGCCGCTGTTTGTGTGCCTGTGTGGTGCGATTCCCAGCTGAAACTCCCCTTCGTCGCTCGTGATGCAGGTCCCATGACGCTGGGGGCGATGAATCCCATAGGTGAGAGGCCGAAATCGATGTTTGTGTAGACGTGTACCCAAGCAAGGGTGTTCTGACTTGCTGTAACCAAGGCTGCTGTACATACGCCTGCCCTGTTCTCAATGCAGTGGAGCTGGCATGGACAGCGATGACCACGACAGTGATGCGGAGGTTCCAGTCCCGCTATGGCTTCCGGAGTTTGACCTCGCACGCAGGTAAGTATGCACTGCACGTGTGCAGCTTGTGTAGCAGATTTGTGGCATAATATGACGCATGCAGGAAGTTTTGGGACGCCGCTCTCACATTTCTGTGTGCGTGCTTCCTTTGGTGGTCAGGGTGCGATTGACCTCCGAAGCGGCGGCCGACACAATGGCTTCGGCAAGGTATGGTTGAGGGTCGTCTGCTTTGTGTGCATGTGCTCCTGGCTAGTGCAATAGGTGTATGTCCCATGCAGAGCCCGCATGCTGCATGCATGCGTATGTGTTTGAAGCTTGTGCGGCCCAGCCACCAACATCCGTCCATCTGCGCGTGCATAAAACCCTCTTATTTTGAGCCTTGCTAGCCTTCCACGCAGGGCTGATTGGCCCAAGCTTCTCTGTTTTGCGAGGCGCTTCACACAACGTGCTCCGTGTGTTGTGCAGGGCACGGGCTATGGTTGCCGTCCAGCAAGGTGTGGCCGGCTCGCAACGCAACAAGCTGTCCCACGCGGATACGGCACCCAACGCCGCAGGTGAGACCATCTCCTCACTTGCAGTTCTCGAGCTTCGTGTCGGTTGTGTTCCCATGCATGCCAAGATCTTAACCTAACCCGCATGTATGGCGTGGATCGCTCTTTGTGCATGCACTCAGCAGGTGCCTCTCTTGGCGTGCTTGGCGGGTCAGCCGGCCACCCAGGCCATCAGCAAGGCTCACGCACCGTCATGAGCGCAAGGTGAGCTGCATGCTTCACAGTGTTCTCTTGGTTTCAGGCCAGTGTCATTGCAGCAATGATTGCACAGTGTACACTCTGCTGCACTGAAGGAGCTAGGCGGTAGTGGCATGCTAAACATGACAGTCACTGCGACTTGTGTATACACCATGCTGTTCACAGGCGCGGTGTCGCCACAGCCGCGGGCGTCATCGCTGAGCAACCCACCTACTCCGGGAGGCCAAGCAACAGGCACTGATTGTCAAGAGCACCCTTGGCCACACACCGAGGCCTCACTCCAGTCTCCTTCCCCGACATGTAATTGCCACCCAGGCGACCCAGCAATGCCCATCCGCGCTGTGCATGGGCATGCATCCTCTCCATGCTATATGCCTGCCATGCTGTACATGACGCTAGCGCCTTTGGATGGACCAACGCTACACAAACCTATATCAAAACGGAGCCATTTGATGCAATGTATGCGCCCTGTATGCACCCGTGGTATGCACCCTTGGGACTTTTCTTTCACTGCATTCATCCAGGTAGACGCAAATGCTTCACAGTGGCGGAATCGCTAGGTAGGCTGACTAGACGGACACAGGCATGTGTACGCGATTGCGGCGATGCTCTCTCTGCGTGCTGATTATACGCCGACGCGTTGGTGACGGATTATCAGTGCGCGGATTGTCAGTGTTGCGGTCGTCGTGCGTAGCTAGACGCTAGGGATGGTTTTGTCCTGTAGGTAGGTTACTCTTTCGCCAACGTCAAGGGCCAGACGAGGCCATTTCACGCACAAGTCGCATGTTGAAAACTGGAAATACACATGGCACACCAGCACCAAGCGAGGCCGGCACACTCTGCAGGTCATCACGTACTGCGCCCTAACGCTGCTTCGTTCTAGTCGCTCGTGTTGTCTGTTACCCCTGCTCTGAGACATACTGGCCAGCAACTGCCCTCCCGCATGGGGTTAATCGGGTGGTCCTAGCCCTCTAGCTCCGCTCTCTCCAATTTCCTCCCCGCGTTGCCCAACAAACACTGCGCATATGTAATAATACTAAGTGCTCTGAGCCCACACCGTGTGCACCTCCGACGCCTGCAATGCTCACACCTCCTGCACTGCTTGCACTGCTCCACACGTAACCACACACCGGGTACTGCTTGCCTTCATCCTTCCATAAGCCATAAGCTGCCATGGCGCGGCCTTAATTCATGTGAAATCCCCCCTAGCCCGCGTTTGCTTTGGTGGGAACACCTACCGGCAGTCATCGCATGCGTGCGGATGCAGTTACGTACCGCTTAAATACACAGCAGTGCATTATAATATGCGGCTCGCTCAGCATTTCGCTCAGCCATCGACCATGGTGGTGCACCTTACTTGAGTGGCCTGTGTGTGTGTGCGCCGGCGTTTGTGGTTCCACACATGAGGCGACAGCATGACGCCAGCCCATCAAGCTGTAATGCGCATGCTGCTGCCCGTGTCAGCCCCCAGGTTTGCCCTGCTGCCTCTTGCCTGTCGTGCGCTTTGCACTTTCCACAATCCTCCACATATCCATGACATTGAGGTTATGTTATGTTATGTTATGTTATGTTATGTTACATCAGGAGCGTGTTGGCCACACGGCCCATGCTCCCCCCAGATGGGGACCAGGCAAGCAGAAGGGGGTTGCCAAGCTATGCAAATGGTGTGCAAGAGGGCCGCAGTACATCAGCATAAGCATCATGCATTGCCACAAGCAGTTGAGTGCAGCACATCGCAAACACCAGCAGCAATGCACGCCCACAAGGGGTTAGTGTGGTGTATCCGCATCGTGCAGGGTTGCATAATACAGTTCATTGATGTACATAGCAACCATGTGTCCATCTGAGTGGTTCAACAACTCTTGCATCGCAGCATCCGCTTCATCGCGCTCAGCATCAAACGAGACGTTGGTAATGATGCTGGGGTATTTGGCCCTATGACATTGAGGTAGAGAGATTACATCACCGAGATCAGTATAGCCATAGCCATAGGCTATGGCTATGGCTATGGCTATACTGCTCTGGGACAGAGCACAACGAGGAGCAACCGAGAAGTGCGGTTGGGCACATACAGCTGGCATGTCAGGGACAGGGTGAAGCCGCATGTCATTGCCGCAGATGCCCTCGTACACAGGGAGCGGCGAGATTGATGCACAGCATAGAGCACAAGCGGCCAGGGGAGGGGGGGGTGAAGCCGTGAACTCACTGATTGCGGCCTATTCCGGTATGCTGAGCTAAGTGATGGTTGCGTTGTACAGGTGATGGATTGTGATAGGCATGCAGCATGAACATGGGTGCTGGTTGTGTATTGCTGATGTTGAGGATGCATGAACGGAAGTATGGAACAGCGCGGTGTCAGCTGGACGCAGCAAGCACAGTTGTCACGGCAGGTGATGATCCAGGCGATGTTGCTGTTGAGGGGGTCGTGGAGGGGGCCACGAACAGCCGCTTGCCGCGCAGGCCGTTCCTAAAGTCCTTCACGCCCATCACCTTCTTGGTAGGCGGCTGTACCTGTGAAGGGAGCGGGAGGGGGGGGGCGTGACGGGAGGCGAGGCAATAAGGCGATAAGCTGACAGTCGGACACACGTTGCAACGGTGGCGGCCGAGTTGTTAGGCAGCAGTATCAGAGCGCTGCCCCCCACATGTGGACTGGACAGCGCCACCACCGCCACCATTGACGATGCTTGGTGCTTGTGGCGAGCTACGCGCCATCCTGCAAGTTTCGCAGTGGGTGGCTGCATGGGGCACATCCGTGCAGCAGCAGGAAGGGCTCCTTGCACGCGGTTGGCGCAGCACCACAGTCAGCGTGTCAGTCGACAGTGAGTTTTGAGATGAGCATGCATCAGGATGCCACCGCGCTGTGCTTGCTTACGTGTGTTACGACCAGCGCTGACTCAGCGCCTTGCGGGCCACATGGCACCCACATCTCGTCGCCCACCCACACCACCTCGCCCCCTTTGTGCGCGCTGTGTCCCTGTGCAGCAGCGGCGGCGGCGGCGGCGGCGCCCGAGACCGCAAGCGTGCGCACAATCTTGACCTCCAGTGGTTCCGGAGCGCCAAGCCCAGAGGCGTCTGCGTCATGAGTCAGGCAGCAGTCGACACGCCGTGTTCCATGCATGTATTGTTTAGTGCGCTTGTTGTGGAGGACATCACACTGCGGTGCTTTGCCCGGTGTTGTGGCTACTGCTGTGGGGCTCAGCCTTGACGCGGGCACTGTCCACAGATAAGTCCCTCCCATCCACAACAGGCATGAGGCATATAGGATAAGGCCAAGGAACTTTTCCATGGCTTGAGCCTGCACGAGCACCCGTGCCCCCATGAGAGCTCCCATGCATGGTAGCCATAGCAATCGCCGTCAAGCCAACACGCAGCACCCAATCACGCACACAAGTGCACGACCCTTCAGCGCTGCAAGGCTTCATGACGAAGTGGTTCACACAACGACGCTGCTCAGTACTGCTCACCGCTTGCGGCGTCCCGCAGCAGGAACGCGCCCGTCGTGCCCGGCCAGCCCGCGAAGGCGCGCACTCTGTTGTGCAGGACGAGGGCGGGCTGCTGCCAGTCCAGCACAGCCTCCTCCCGGGAGATCTGCAAAGGTACGGCATGCAGGACGGATACGGTAGCACACCACAGCAAAGGTGCATGGGTGCAGCTCAGTGGCTTGAGAAGCATGTACACGGCTCGAAAGCCAACTGCGGCGCTGGTGGGCATTGGGCTCTACTTGGCTAACGGTGTGCAGTTGACCCACTCAGAGTGCCAGTGATTTACTCGCGCTGAGGGTGGCGCATTGAACAGTCGTTACAATGGCGGTGCTTACTTATCAGCGCGGAGAGTAGCAGCACAGCCAAGCACAGAGTCAATTTGAAGTCCGAACGCG
This sequence comes from Chlamydomonas asymmetrica, assembly GCA_001662385.1. Lineage (NCBI taxonomy): Eukaryota > Viridiplantae > Chlorophyta > Chlorophyceae > Chlamydomonadales > Chlamydomonadaceae > Chlamydomonas > Chlamydomonas asymmetrica. The sequence continues at coordinate 112,931 of BDDA01000237.1, read as the reverse complement.
GACGTGTAGAGGTGCCTAAATATGGTAGTGCGACGTTGACTCAGAGCAACAGCGAATGCGGGCTCTCCATGCTAGCTGGGCAACGCACGCACCTTCGCCGCATGCAGCACCTGCGATTCGTCCTGAGGTGTCGCCAGGCTGGGGCCTCGCCCCGCGAACACGTCCGGCAGGCGCGACAGTAGCAGCGAGGTGCCTCGGCGGAACAGCGCTGACAGCAGCTCAGGCGCCTGAATGTCGGGGTCAACCACCACCTGCGGGTGAGCGAGGGCATGCGTGCGTGCGCATGAGTGAGTTCCCGCCACCCTTTCGCACCGCATGGTGCTGGGATGGCAGATCTCTCAAAAAGCACCCTGGTGTCTTGTTTATTCATCTAAAGATGAGTGAGTGATTGAGGCCCCACTAAATGTCATAAGCCTGAACAGCGCCCTGCTGACCCGAATCCCCAGTCGTACAGCCGATTCTCCGCCCGCCAGCACACCAATGCACTGGCGGTACCTGCGCAAGGCAAGCGGCTTGTGCACCCGTGAGCACTCAACGCCCCCATGTCAACAGCCCCGTCAAGTTCAGAGAAACGCATGCAGACGCTGCTAATCCCCGACGAGCCAGCGTCGATGCGTCGTGCACTATTGATGCAGCGCACTCCTGCTTGTGCTGGCCGCAATGAATTGCAACGTTTTGGTTGCATCAGCTATGTACGCGTGCACTGTGTTCTTTCTGCTTCCCCTGCTTTCTCCGCTGCGCTCTCACCTTTTCTTGCGCCAGCACGGGCCCCGCATCGCACGCCAGCACCGTGTATGCCACACTCACGCCCGTCTCGGCGACACCGTCCTGCAGCCAGTGCATATGTGCACACACACGCACACACACACGGGAAGCACACTGCATGGCCCCACGGGAAGCAACACACACACGCATACGCAGGTTCAACTGAACTTGTATGTCAGGCTGCCCCCTCTTGTGTACCAGTATGCAACACAAGTGTTGACGGTTCAATTGTGACTGCTTGGGCTAGCTCCCTGACAAGTGACAGGCTCTCTCGTCCCAGCTCAATCGACTTGGCAAATCCCGTCTCGGAGGGCAGGCCTATGCTTCTGGCTGGCAGGTTGGGTGTCAGCAAGGCCACATCGACGATTTACAGAAGAGACAGTAGCCTGGCTCTGTGGCCTGTGTTGGGAGGGCAAATCGCCAAGTCCACGCATGCGCATTGCCATGTCGTGCACGCCATCGTCAGTGGATTATGCATCAGCGCTTGCCACCGAGATGTGCACACACTGAATGCCTGCTCACATCCGTACGCCCCTACACATCCACCCTGGCAAAGTGTGTCAGTCCACCGGAAGGCATGCATGCACCGCGGGACTGGCCCAGGCGAGTGCAACGGCGGTAGCACGAAGACGAGCGCATCCAGTGTGGAGTCCACTGCCGTTCTACTTGTAGTGGCAGGGGCTGACGCCTGACACATGCTGCCAGTGCTCCCAGGACACAATGTGTACAGCTGTGTGAGGACTAAAGAGGTGATCGGCACCCTCAGCTGGCAACCAAGATGAACCCTTAACCCTGCCCACTCAAACCCATATCCTGTGTGGCCAGGACCAAAGGACCCACCTGCACCGCCCGCTGCACGGGCGCCGCCCCCCGGTACCTAGGCAGCAGGCTGGGGTGGATGTTGAGCGTGCCCAGGCGCGGGATGTCCAGGAAGCGCTGCGGCAGCATGTTGCCGTAGGCGGCGGTGACGGCCAGGTCGGGCGCTGCGGCGGCCAGCGCTGACAGGAAGCCCGCCTGCGGTAATACACACAACAGGATCAATGAGCAATGAGCATTGACTGCGTAGTACCTTAAACAGTCCATGGATTCGGTTTAGTTTGGTTTGTTTGGTTCAAAACATCCCTGGAGTAGTGCAGGGGAGCGCATCCTTGTCGCAGCATGCGCAGTACTGCAGGGCCACATGCAGGGTAGGCAGGCGGACCGTCCCGCATGTGGGTCATGTAGCCAGTGAGAACCATGCTGCAAAGCTACCCAAGGCGCAACCAGCGTGCGAGCATGTTCTGCTCGTACGGGCCTGGCGTGCACAGACGACGGTAGCCCATGTGCCATCAGTCACACATCAGTCGCGCATCGCAACGTGCGCAATCATGTGCTGCAGCGGTGCTGGGCACGTGTGCGTCTGAGCCGCATGCACAGCCATGGGGGTTCCTGGGTGATGGGTCGCAGGGCATGCCAACATATGCAGGCACAACACTGGGACACGCGTAACGCGTTGCCACAGCATTCTCGCCAGTCCCCACGCGTGAGCGTGCGCACCTCACGAGCGCGGGCGGGGCACAGTATTTGGGAGTCTGTGAAGCCCCAGTCACGCGCCAGGTGCTCCACAGGTGTTGGCACAGGTGTGGCCTTGTTCCCCCGCCCCTTGGGCTTGCCAGGCTGGCTGACCACGAGCGCGACCTGGGTCACCCAAGCAAGGTAAGTGGGTTAGGGACCAGGGAGACATGGTATGGCCCAATGTCTGGGAAAAATGAGTATTCAGTATCTGGCAAGGTCTGTGCCACAACGTGCGGCAAGCCTGTGGGCTGACGGTAAAATTGCAGCCGCGTATGCACAGGCTGCGTGTGACTGCGCTCACCTCAAACTGAGCGTCGGGTGCGCGTGAGGCTTCCAGCAGTCCTTTGAGCGAGTCCGCCGCCACCTGCGCTCGTTTCAGGTGTAGGTTTGTGAGGTCAGCAGGCTCAGCAGGAGCCTTGTTTCGTGCAATGTCCCTGCTTCCGGTGCCACAATCGCAATTGACCACCTACGTCGGGTGTGCCCAGGAAGACGATGCGCTGCTTAGCGCTGACCCTGACACTCTGCGCACGGCCTACTGTTGCTCTTGGCTTAAAGGTTTGGTACAGACCGCCCCAACTGAGGCCATGTGACGGCGCCTGCCATCTCCTGGACGGGTGGTGCGTGCTGCAGTGTCTGCCCTGCATGCTCAGTGACCAGGTTACGAGAGTGTATGGTGCAGCCTGAGGAGAAATCAAGTCTTACAGGATGTCCCCTTGCACCATGGGACAAACTGAAATGTGCAGTCACATTAATCCCTGCATCAATCCTGGTTTCAGGTAATGGGCAGGCGAACTGTGAGGCGCTGAGACTTGAACTAAGACTGGCGGTTAATTTGGCCTGTTCCCTTGATGCATGCTTGCTGCTCTAGCTCTTTTTGTGCTCGAGTGCCTTGCAGTAGCACTGTTCGTTGGCGTCCGACCAGGGCGCGTGCAACCCCCCACGCAAGCACAATGACCTCGCCTCCTCCTCGAAAGCGCTTGCTGATTACCAACGATGACGGAATTAATGCACCAGGCATCCGTGCCCTGATCAATGTGCTTGTCAAGGAGAACTTTGCTGATATTTTCGTCAGCGCTCCTTCAGGCGAGCGGTCAGCACAGTCGCATGCTATCACGCTGGGGCGATACATGAGGTTGGTATGAGACAAAATTGTACCTGCCAATACATGCTGCTCTCCTTGTGCTTTGCTTGGCGCTCGTCATCGTGGTGAGGAACAATCGGAACATCGGAAAGGTCCTGCATCGTTGGACTTGACGCAGCTGCTTCCCGAAGGATGATATCCCTGGGGTAGTTGAGGCAGTGGCTGTTGATGGCACCCCAGCCGACAGCGTGATGCTAGCTATGCACTCCACTGTTTTCAAGGTGAGAGCCGGCGCATTGTGATTGTCGATTGTGAACACGCCAATTGGCAATGGCCTGCTGCTGCAACAGGCCACTATTGCATCCAGACCCAAACCACGTGTTTCTAAACCGAGCAACACTGAACTCGAGTGTTGCTTGGCGTTGGTGAAGGCCCAGCTGTCCCATCAGGGTGTCAAACCTGCATCTATCCTGGCTTTGTCACAACCTCTGGCCTTAAAGCTACTATCCTGGTTTGCTTGAAACATGCAGGACACCAAGTTTGACTTATGTGTCAGCGGAATTAACCGTGGTGACAACTGCGGGCTGCATGTTATCTACTCCGGGACCGTGGGCGCAGCTCGTGAGGCATCCTGCAAGGGAGTCCCAGCGATAGCGTTGAGCCTTGACAACCATATGGCAAGAAGGGAAGCTGACTATGCCATTTCATCAGCACTCTCCTTGTCCTTGATAAAGGTAGGCAACTTGCGAGCAACGTCCTGCAGTGAGAGCCCTTCACTAGCAGCGTACTCAGCGCAATGCAGGTTGTTGCACTGCAGTGCTTGAACATTCACGTGCCATGGCATCTTTAAGTTGAGGCAGGTAGTGCTGCAGGTGGTCAGGCTGGGTTTCGTGTGGGAGCACGTAGTGCCCCGCCTGTGGGCGACTGGCAACACCGCAGCAGTTTCGGACTGTTGAACTGCCATGACTGTGCCGCTGCACACACATACAGCTCCCCTTGCACTGGTACCTACACGCTGCTACCACCACTGACCTGCCCAGTGCATAAACACGTGCGCACCTGCCGGTGCACACACGCGCGCCTGCGCTTGCACAAACGTGAAACCTCCTCTAACGTGCCCGGTTGCTCCCCTACCCCCTGCCCCCCACCTGGCAGGCTGTGCTGGGGTTGCTGCCCGGGCAAACGAGCGTGCCAGCCGCTGCGCTGTCCGGCGGGTACCTCCTGTCCGCCAACTTCCCTATCGGCCAGGGCCAGATGCTGCAGGGCTTCTACCTCACCACGCAAAGCATGGTGAGGACCTGCCTGTCACCGTATGGCACATGCATGCAGCGGGATCGCCATGTACCAGGCAGCAGGTCCATGTGCCAGTGGTGCAGAATACAGGATGCGGTCACGTTGTCAGCGCAAGGAGCTTCTCCAGCCTGCATTACGGTACACAGCCCTGCTGCCTGGTAGTACTCCGGTACGTGGCGGGCGTATTGCATGTGCCATTCAGCAGTAGTACCAGCGACACCACCAGCAGCAATGGCGCCAAAGGCTCCAACCATAGCACGATCCTGAAGGAATGCGTCATCGTACAAGGTTGCATTCCCCATGTGAAGCATAGCATAGGCAAGTCACGTGCGCCTGGTGTCTTTGGCGGGGTTGGCCAAGCAAGGGGTGCACGCTGGGTGGCGCACCGTCTGGACACGCCTTCCGCCGTTGACCCCCTCGCCCATGGCCATGTGTCGTTGGAGGATGTTTGGCTCTGCAGGCCGACGGCAGCGGCCTGGCCGATTATGGCGCCTATAATTTGTCGTCTTGGCTAGGAAATGCCGTCGCTGCTATATGCTCCTTTCCTCCCCCGCTGTGCCTGATCCTGATCCTGCGATGTATCACGTTGTGGCATGGCGCGCAGGCGTGCGTGTTCCCGGCGTTCAAGGAGGTGTCGGAGGCGCCGGGGCAGCACCTGCCCGAGATAGACGAGCACACGCCCAACAGCCGCGTGTTCAGGAACTATGCCGGCATGGTGCAGGAGTGAGTGGATCGCTGAGGATAATGAACAGCAGCAACAAATGAGCGGCGTTAGAGTCATTCATAGGTGCAAAGCTGGCGTGGCAGCTGGTCGAGTGCACATACTTGTTGCCATGGATGCAGATGCGGTGCCTCATGTGCATGCATGCACTTTGTGCAGCAGGGACACATGCATGCTGGCCCTGCTGCATGGTGCAGCATGAATAAGGTTGCGCACTGTGCAGCACACAGTTCGCGGTGGACACACCCATCGAGGGCTGGCGCTCCGATCATGGCGCAAATGATAAGCATCAGCGATGCATTGTGCTTGCAGTCATGCTCGTGTGCGCAATCACATCTCCCTGCATGCATGTGGTCATCACATGAGCCCTCCCTGGGCACGACGCTCTCACCCACGCCTGTGCCGCCGCCCGTCAATCAAGTCACGGCTTCTGGATGTGGATGTGGATGCTGATGTGGGCGTGCATGCTGATGTGGGTGTGGATGCGCTGCTGCGGTACAGGGACGAGACCGAGGGCGGCGATGCCTGGGCAGTGCGTCACGGCTGGGTGAGCGTCACCCCACTCGGACTGAGGACTGACCTTGCGAGCCGCACGGTAAGGCCATATGACCATATCCCACGCACGTTTTGCCCTGCATGCAACGTCTCTGTGTGATGTCACACGTACGCATGCCCCGCTGCCTTGGCGGCTGCATTCCCCATCGCGTGGTTGTATGTGTGGGCACTGGGCACTGGGCAGGGCAGTGCAGGTGGCGTCACCTGACCAATCATGCTCATGCAGTGCGTGAGATGCGTAGTGAGGATCGCATGCATGCAGGCAGCCTTTCACCCGCCTAGTTGGTGGAGCAGTGTGTGGGATAATTGATTGGCTTTACATCCTGCTTAAACTGGTCGCTGCTGAGGACCCCACTCTCCATGCAGTCGGAGAGCTGCATGCCTTCATTCCCTCCGCGCTGGTGTGTACGCATATGCATCCCCTGCGCTCTGGTGTGTACGTACCGCATGCGTGCGTGCGTGCGTGCCATATACACAATGCCACCGGGTCCTGCTGCAGACCGGTGCGAGGTCGTGTGAGCACTAGCGGCACCAGCAGGAGCGACAGCGCGGTTCGGGTTCGGACTGCAGCCAACACAGGGCTTGCGAGCTGAGCAGTACTGCAGTAGGGTCCATAGTGTGGCCCTGCCAGTTGTCTGGACTGCTTGCTGCCAAACGCGTGATACTTGGTTCGCATTGTGGGGCTAAGCATCACTGACCGCGCCAGCACTCGGTGCTGCTGCTGCCTGGCTGGCTGAGCGGCTGCCTCACGCTTGCTGCTGCCGCCTGCCCCACCCTGCTCTGCATGCCTTGCGCTGTTGCAGGGGGCTGACAGCGTTGCTGCCGCCAAGGCGCTACAAGCCGCGTCAGAGGTGGTGTCATTGGCGGCTGGTAGGTGTGGGTGTGGGTGTGTGGGTGTGCGCACGCACAGGGGCGTTACTGGGAGGGTTGCGGGTGGCATGCGTGTTAGTATGGGTGGCGGGTGTGGGCGTGCGGGAGGTGCAAAACACTGCTCCGTCAAATGCTCCTGTGCACATTGCGGTGATGTCATGTCAGTCCGACATCCCCAGCTTGTCTCCCGGAGCCTCACGCTGAGCCTGTCTTGCATGGCAGCCAGCGGCCACCAGATCAGCTCAGACACCGCGCGCGCCATCGTCAGGCGCAGTCACTTTCCTTATGCATACGCATATGCACACTGCACGGCCCCACGGGAATCACACTGCATCGCCCCATGGACGCTCCTCCTGACAGACACCCTGCTTGTCCCCCTGTGCGCCTTGCAGTCGATGCGGGCATCGGCGCTGGTGGTGTGTCCAAGCTGTGACGAGCGAAAGGAAACGCGCGCAGCTCTCGTACATGGGATCAGCAGTGATGCTGTTGATGCCAGGTTTAGGTGCATTGAGTCAGTGCGTTGCGCTGGTAGGCCCGCGTGCGTGCACCGGGTGCTTTGCTGCACCACGTCCATAGCCCAGCCAGGGCCAAGGCTGCGGCAGCTGCTGACACCATGCGTGGCAGTATAGGTGTGGGTCAGTGGTTGGTTTGTGCATCCTACATTCCTACGGCTCACCATGCCGGTTCGTTTAGGACCATCCCCGCCCCTGCCCCGCTTGCACTCTGAGCCTGTGCGCGACTGTCGCCGCTCCCGAGAATGCGATGTATGGTATTTCAAATGCCGCCCCCCCCCACCCCGACATCCTTGCTGCATGTGCCCAAACACGCTGTAATTTGTCGACAATTCAAAGCGCAAGACTGGCAAGAGCCTGCGTGGGCCTGAAACGGGTACACCAGGCCACAGGTAACATGCAATGGCAGCCCGACAACAGATCAGCCCAGCTCCTGACCATGCTTGACCACCAGGTGCAGCAGCCACGCCGTGAAGTGCTGATGCGTCGCTTTGTGCCGCACATGAAGCAAGCCGGCACACACACATACAGGCCCAAGCGAAGTGCACCTCCGTGGTCGATGGTTGAGTGAAGTCGAGTAAGCGAAACAGATCTATCCTCACGCCTCATAGAGGCCTCAGAGAGTGATGTGGGTCCTGCATGCAAGGCTGATGTGGGTCACACAGGGATGGGCCAAATGTGTCGAGGCGCCTGGAACCACATGCACCGAGTGCTGTGTGTGCGGGCAGGTGTGTTTCCATTGGGGCTGTGCAGCGTGCATGCGTATGAGGATAGAAACTGCACCTGACGATGGCGACGCTGGCAACGTGGGCAGGTGTGTTCCTTTACTTCTTGTTGGGCCATGCGCCCATGCAGTATGCTTTCCATGGGGCCGGGCAGTGGGGCCGGGCAGGTGTGTGTGCAACTGAGAGGCCCTGCGGATTGTACGACAAGTGACGAGCATCACCTGATGGCCAGCCTCTAAGGCAAACGGGTTCCAAATGCCAGGCGACGACGCCATCGCCCGAAACCATCCGATTGCCTCCATCCATGGCAACGGATCGCAATTCCGCCTGCTTGGTGGCCGGGGCCCTGTTCGGGTGTCGCATTGCAATTCATGTTGATGGGAGCAAGCTTAGACCCAGCTTAGACCACCTTCACTGTCTGGAGTGCAGGTGTGAAGCACACCGTGAAGCAAACTGCACTTGGAAGCCAAGCACACACCCTTGGGTGCCTTTTCAGGAGGGTTCCAGGGATCAGTGCTAAGGTATAACTTCAGAGCTTTGCTTGGTGTTGCAAGAGCGGCCGCTGAACAAGGACTGACGAAACACGAAATGCAATGAGTCAGCGTGAAGTGAAGGTGCAAGTGAAGTTGGAACTGAAAGGCCCAGAAAGCATTGTAAACAGCTCTTTACAAAAGCTAATATCAAGCGTACATCTTCTACCAAACAACTCGTGTACACCACTCCCCGACTCCTTGTCAGCCCTTGTTCAAGCTGTCCACTTCAGTCTGACAAGTCTGACACGCTCAGCTGCGTCTGACCCTCACTACACCTTCCCCAACCGTCGCCAAGATCCAGACCGATGTTCGGCTTTGGAGAGGCTGAGAAGCATCATGACGCCGTCTATGGCACGGAGGTTGTGACTGAGCACCACAAGAAGAGCTTCACACACGAGGTCATTGCAGGCGCTGCGGGCTTCGCGGCGCTGCGAGAGTACGAGAAGCACAAGGCCAAGAACGGAAAACCCCCGAGCCACGCACTCATGAAGGAGATCCTGGCGGGTATTGCCGCTGCTGAAGCGGACAAGCTGATCGAGACCAAGGGTCTGGACCACCTGGACAAGGCGAAGGCCAAGCGTCAAGCGGTCGAGCAGGCGCAGAAACTTGCCGACGAGAAGTACGGCCCTGGCGAATACTAGAGGTGCGTTGTTGGAACGAGGTTTCTGTGGTGAAGGTGCTCAGGATCTGGAACCTTGCTTCTGGGCGAGAAAAAACGGTTATGTTGGGCCAGTTTGGCGTCGGGGCTGTGGTATGCGAATGCGTGGTGCTGAGCGCTCAGCAGTTGCTGCTGTTTTGGGGTAGGGCTCAGGGCTGCTTCCTGTGCGGTGAGGCGGGAAGGGAAACGCTCGCAGTCATGTGCGTGCGACTCGCCTTTCCCGACAGGTGGCGCAGATGTGTGTGGAATTGTGTGTGGCCCTACCTAATGTGGAGAGAAAGATCTTTGTGACACACCACGTTACAAGTACTGAGATAACCCTGTGTGTTTGGCTCTGTGGTTGCAGGCTGCGCCAGCAGCTCAGCCTCGCCTCTAGGCCAGCTTGCAGAAGCTGCGCGCGGACGTTGCAATCAAGCGTTCAGGTGCAGGTTCAGGCAGCCCCGCCAAGCCCTCCCTGTCCCAATGCACTGGGCTAGCTGAGTCTCGCTGTGCTGCACCTGTACTCTTAGTGCCAACGAACAGCCGAACTCGGTGTTATCCGCCACCGCTCGTCGGCACATGAAACTCCAACCGGCGCACATGCATTGAAACCATATACGTAGCTGTGCTGCACCTGTGCTGCTGTGCATTCAAGTAGCCCTGATCACTAGTACTTCGCACTGATTGGGTCTCCCAGTTGTTGGGTTGTATTACTGTCTTGGTCAGTTGTATTGTCAGTCTGCCATGTCTGCCATCCACCCTCCCCTCCTCCACTCTCTCCAATGCATGCATGCCTTCTCTGGACCCCTCTCGGGGGTGGCCCTGGGCCTCCGCCTTGCTGGCCGAGTGTAACATTGAACAGTGAAGTTGGTGAAGTCAGCAGCCGCCTGTGTGGCGATCATCCGCTTGCCTCTTGTACTACTAGTACTACTTGTACTACTTGTACGTCAGCGTGAGTACAGTGTGTGTGTCTCAGCCTTTGCATGGCCTTGCAATCCTGTAGATAGGATGTGATTGCACAGCTCAGCAATCCACCCGGGTGTGCGTGGTGCTTGCACCACTCCTTGCATACCATGCGTCCAGCTACGATGGTGGGATGGTGTATGCACTATTGTGCATGTGGGCGTGGGTGTGGGTTGAGCAGAATGCTGCTAGCATGCTGCTAGCATTGGCATGTTCATTTCATGTTGCATGCAGTTGCGGTCCAAGTAAAGAGAGGAAAATGCGTGCTGTGCGACCAGGCTGGTCGAGTCACGCTCTGCAGTGGCATCAGTGCATCACACACAGGCATTGCTGAAGGCGAGGTTGGGAATGCTTGGTCCTGCTTTGCCGTGCTAATCCCGACGCCGCTGCCTGAGACATGCAATCTTGGCAGCAGAGGAGGCTCACAGGGCGGGCAGGTGCGTGAGAGCGTGATCGGGCGTAACCTGGTGTCGGGCGTGTGTGGCAGCCTGCTCAGCGGGGCGGGATGTGGGGAGACCTGCAATCCTCGCTATACTCGTGTGTGCACCGTCCTGCACAGCAGCAACCCAACTCCCCTGCATCACCAGCTTGCACACCTTTGCATTCACCGCTGCGTTCACAAACTTGCCACGCCGGACCCAACCAACTCCAGTGCTGGTGCGACGCGGCATGTACTGTCAGAGCCCTCCCTGGTGACCCGGCGTGCGTTTGGCAAATCGTTCAGGCGCATCGGGGCTGCCGCAGTCGCTGCTGACACTAATCCTTGCGTACCGCATTCTTCATGTCTGATAGATACAACGGTGATTTAGATTTAGATTTTACATTAGGAGCTTTCTAGCCGAGGCTGACACTCCCCTCAGATGAGGACAGAAAACTCTCGCAAGTGCAAGTCAAGCACACAGGCAACAACAGGCCAACACTGAACGCGTTAAGCCAAGGTGATACAATGGTGTGTCAAACGCCTTGTACTGCATGCCGGCATCTGCATACAGCATCAGCCAGCATGCGTACGTGGGTGGGTGCGGCCACGCAACAGGCAGAGGGGTGGCGCCAACGAGCAGCCCAAGGAGGCTGTGTTGCGGGGCGCTGTTAGGCCATGCATGCATGAATGCTGGCAACGCGTCGTGCACCACAAGAGATTGCTGCTCAGCGTGTTTTTGCTGCCAGAATGACCAACGCACAAGCCGAGGGGCTGAGCTACACGCAAGAAGGTGGCATCGGGGGTGTTTGATTGGATCGGATTGGTTGCACTGTTCTCAAGCACCTTATGTGCTTGAATGCACACTGGCGGACCCGGTGGGGAAGGCGACGACGGTTGGTGCCAATGTTCCAAGCACATGTTGAGTTAGGCTGCAGTCAAGCTTGAGTGCACAAAGGAAGGGAAGGAGAGAGGAAGAGCCACATGCGGTATGCCCATATGTGATGTGCAGTACGTGCAGTGTGCAAATGATGTGAAATATGACGTGTGTGGTCAAGAAGTCAATCAATTAATCGGGTAACATCAGTACTGCTTACATCAATGCCCAAGGATTTATAAATGTGCTAATATAGTGTATGATCCAACATCAGCCATGAAGAAATAAGGCGTAAGCGTATATCGCCACAGGCGCTAGGCGCTCAAATCCCCATAGCTCTTGTGCGCATGCAACGAGCGGGTGGACCTGCTAAGGACCAGCATTCATAGCGGTGCATCGGAGGCACAACGCTATCCCCCCATGCCACCAGCTGTTGCAGTGTTCAGCGGGAGAGCTGTCAGCACCTCTGTGTCGTTTGGCAGGGAGGTGTGATGAATCATGTGCATTTGTTTAGTGTGATGAGCACCTCCCTGCCCCACACGGCTCCCATCGCACACGACTCCCAGCGCCGCGTTCACCAGTGGCTATACTTGGGTGTGGGCGCAACACGCACCACCTTGGACCACTTGTTCGCCGCGTTGGCTGACGTGTCGCGCGCAAACTGCAGCGGCATCCCGCCCCAGCGCGCAAACCAGCAGGTGCCGGTGGCGGCGTCATACGACACGCCGAAGCAGGTCTCCGTGAAGACCTGGCCCCAGGGGGACGCCCCGTTGGCGGTGCACGTTGCTGCGCACTGGTCCTGGCTAACCCAGCCCCACAGCACAATCCAGTTTGCGTTGCCAAATCCCAGGCCCTGCCACCAGTCGTTGCCGTCTGTAAGGGGAGGGAAAGCACAGGAAGGGGGCAAAAACATAGGGTTAGTGAACGTTGCATGCTAGGTGGAATTTGAGGTGTGAGCGGCATCATGTAGCATATAGAAAGCATCCACATGCAAAGCACAACCGAGCACACAATCAGAGCCAAACATACGCACGCACGTGTCGACGCGCAGCTAGCGCGGCACTCACGTCGTGTGAACTGTGACACCTCAGGCCCCGCCCACAGCAGCGCCAGGCCGGGGTTGTTATTGTAGTCGCCGAGCGGCACGCCGTCGTGCGTGTGGCCAAACACCGCCAGCGGGTCCCACGTGGTGGCCAGCGGCCCCACGCTGGTGGTGGCGCCCAGGTAGCCGTACTCCATCACAGTGGGCGAGCCGTAGGCCATGATGGAGTAGGTGTTGCCGGAGCTGTGCCAGTCCCAGCACGTGCCGACCAGGTCTTGCGACGCGCAGTGGGCGTCCACGTGGGCACTGCATGCCACAAATCGGAAAGAGAGGAGCAGCGATTATTCCGGGCTGTGCGCATAGGAGGGACAAATGCCACCCGCTTAGGAGTGCACATTCCGGTACATGTACATCATGCACGTTTGAGCCTTGAATTGTTGAGGAAGAGGGCAAGCACTTCACAGCGGCTAAAACCCACAAACTGCATGCAGAAGGATCACTCATGGACCCAATTCACAATGCCATAACATGCCAAGCACCGCTACTACGCTACAATCACTACACGCAGGCAGTACAGTCATCACTCACATGGGCCCATAGCCGTTGGCGTAGCGCGGCACGTCGCCGTCCTTGCCGCACGTGGGGCGGTCGTGCGCCAGGCCAAAGCTGTGGCCCAGCTCGTGCTGGAAGGTGCGCGAGCTGATCTGGCCCGCGTGGACGTTAGAGAATCCCCCGGCCCAGCCGCGGCGCACACCGCTTGCTGCTGAGTGGGTAATAGGAGGTAGAGAGATGGAGCAGCGTCGAGTCAGGGATAATACGGCAAATTAATCATGTGAGTGCATGCTCTAAAGCCAGGGGGAAGCAGGATTCTTACAGTTTTCTGTTCGTTACCACTTACAGACAGTGGAGGAGGGCCCAAACTGCCAAGCGTTGCCTGCAGCGCCAGGCACCCAGTCGGGGGTGATGACCATATGGACGTCCGCGGCAAATGCGTTGTAGGAGGGGTGGGAGGGGACCAACTGGGTGAAGCGTGACAGCGCGGTGGCCATGCTGGTGTACCCAGGGCCCATCCACCACACCTGTGGGTAGTGTGGAGGGGCAAGGGGGCAGGAAACGCGTGCATTTGGTCAAGTTGGTCGTGTCACCCGTTGCACAAGGCAAGGCAGCGGCAAACGCTACACAGCTGGACACTCCGATTCCAAGCACAGTGATTTCTCGTCCATGTGTCAGAAAGAGGCGCTCATGGGGCCATGCAGTGTGATTCCTGTGGGGCCGTGCGGTGTGTATATGTGTATGCGTATGGGTAGGGACTGCGCCTGTCGGCGTCATGTGTTGCATGGGTCCGCCTACGCCCCCACTCACCACATCGATGCTCAACAGGATGACCTGGAAGTTGGCGCCTGCACGGCTGAGCGCGCCGTTGGTGTTGGCCACTGCACCCCAGATGGCGGCCTCCACTCCAGGGTAATACGCCTCCCCGGCCACATACACGCTCAGGTACACCCAGTTGGGGGCGTCGTTGGGGATGGGGGCAGTGGCCTGCTGCAGCAGGGCGCGGCGGTGCTGCTGATGCTGCTGATGCTGGTCAGAGCTGGTTGCGTTGGCGGCGGTGCTGTTGGCATCGGTGATGTTGCCAGTGTAATACGTGGGGCCGCTGAGTGGCTGCTGCTGCTTGGGATCAGTCTCGTTAGCATTACCACCCAGGAAAGGCGGCAAGGCCACAGAGGGCTCATGCGATTCACCGTCCTCGACAGGCATGGAGGCAAACACATAGCGGTCGGTGACGGTGGCACCGGGCAGTGTCTGCTGCTGCTGCTGCTTGGTGGCCTTGTTACCGATCCTTGCTGTTGCCGTTTGCTGCTGCGGCTTGTTGTTGTTGTTGGTTACGTTATAGTACTTGACTTCCGGTCCCAGCATGAACGCACCATAGCGTGCGCTGAAGATGCTGGCGTGCCACACGCCGCTTGGCCCTGCAGGCGGGGCATGCGCAAGCACATGAACAGGCACGCATGCCGCAGAGCCAGGATCAGGGCATGACCGAAATCCATGGAATGGAAAGAGCAGCGTCATCTTACCAGAATGCAAGCGCAATCCAGCAAAGATGCAAGCACAATCCAGCAAGGATGTAAGCACAATCAAGCATTCTTGCTGGATGTTTCAGCCACATATTCCCCCCCCTCTACAAGATATTTCAGCCACATACCGTATTCCCCGCGCTCTACTGAGCCCCGCTACATGCACTCACCCTGAATGGTGAGCGTGACACGGCTTGTGCCATCGTCACGCAGCTGGCCCATGTACAGCTGCACGTCTGAGAAGGATGCTGATGATGATGTGCGCTGCTTGCCGTTGCTGGCGTGATGACCCAGCAGCCTGGAAGCATCCACATCCACGCAGTCCAGCTGGAACGCTGTGGCGTTGCCGGTGGCATTTGCTGTGGTGTTGGTTCCGTTCACCGGCGCAGCGGTCTTGCAATGTTTGATGGTGGCATGGATGTGATTTGTGCCGCCAACACTGATGCTGTTGTTGGCCGTGCTGTTGGCGGCGGCTGGGGCGCTGCGTTGTCGCATGACGTGGTCGTCTTGCAGCGTGAGGTCTGCGGTGACATACACGCCCGCATGCAGCTGGAAGGACACGCTGATGTGCGCCTCACCCGCCTGGATTGCAGCCCTGTTCAGGCGGCCGATGCGGCGCAAGCTGGTGTGGGGTGTGTTGCCGCCACCGCCGCTTGGCCCGCTGCTGCCAGTGCTGCTGGGGCCGCCGCTGCGTAAGCGAGCGGCAGCGTTGGTGACAGCCACGCCCTGCTGGGAGATCTGCGCGCGTGGTGAGGTTTGCATCAAATCAAATCAAATTTCCTTCACCAAGTGTCTGGTTTCAAGAAATGGTCGTCACCAGTATCTGGTTGCATGCATGCAGCACGGACACGCACACGCGCACAGCACCTGCCAATGCTGCTTAGCCGCGTACCAGCAGTGCAGTCAACCAGCAGCACGCGCTGTCATATGCTTACCGGGCTGTCGTCATGGAACAGCAGGTCGTTGGGGGAGGGGCTTGGCGCCGGCTGCTGCTGCCTCAGCTTGCGTGGGATGCCTGCGCAGAGTCGCAGATAGATGGATAACAATTTCTGAGTGCACATGCATGGCACCATGATAGGCATATGAAAATCGGAGGTTGACTTCATCATTGCCTCATCCAAAAGGCACAGAGTTAACTGCGCACATGCCCCTACTCCAACGACGCTCACCGGCTGCTGCGTGCGCTGTTGACAGAGAGGGCAGCGCCAGCAGGCACAGGAGAAGCCCCAGCGTTGCCAGCATGCCGAAACGCCCTGCTGACGCTTGTGAGGCCGAAGACCGTCTCTTCATGGTCGTGTAGTCAAGCTCAGCTTCAATCAGCGCTGCGATCAAGAGGTGTGGTGGCACACATTCAGCCATGAAGGTGCAACACGAGCGCCTCTGCATCTGCTGATGAGGTGCAGGCCGCTGATGATGTTTCAGAGAGCAGCGAGTTGAGAGGCCATCGTTGCATGCACCACGCACAGGAATGGATACAAATTCTCGACTAGTTACTGTAGGATGTGTGCTATTGGCTTGCTGCAGCTTACAAAGCGGGCTCGGCCTCTCAAGTGACACTATTTGTCATCAGCGCACCAACATACAGATGCCCCTGCTGAGCGCCCTCACCTGCAGGTCAAAGGCTTATTAGGGGGCAGCCGCGTTGAGAGCTTAGAGAAGTCGGGACAGGTACGTGATATCCTTGTTGTTGAAATGACTCCAGCGAAGAGTGCAGCAGTTGGACGGAAGGACTGACCGACCAACAGACGCAAGCAAGCACGCAAGGGGGTGAACTGGTGGCTGGAAGACCAACTGTTTTTTTGTGGTGTTGTGCTTGGCTTTGGGTTTATTATCTTGGTATATACAGTCGCTTTGAGGAGCCCCCTCCGCAGCACTGCTCCGCTGGCGGATTCGTCAGCGACCTTCTTTTGTGTACGTGTGGAGGCCAACTTGCTCCAGTCTGTGACAAGGCCAACACCCGTTCGAGTCCCTTGCACGCCTGGCCACTATGTCGAGAGCTTAAGGGTGCCGGCAGTAAGAAATCTAAATCATACACGTTTGCGTCTATCTCTTGCGCGCCTGCGCCTCGCCCCAGGCTTGTTTGGCCGAGCCCACCGTTGGCATGTGAAGCTGCTCAAAGGTCTGAGCCCAACCGCCACAATGTTCGATTTGCGCTGCAAAACGCTGTAGTGCCTCTGTGCTAGTTGTTGTATCCTGTGAAGATGACAAGTTTTGTAGAGCGGGGCCAGGCAACTGCCCTGACAGCTGACGCGCTGCCAGCCTGCCATCTGCGATTAGAGCTGGACGGGGCCAACTCAGTTGCGACCTGCGAGCCGTCAACTGCAAACACTCCATAATGTGATTTTCATATAATCCAGGGCAAGGAGCGTTTTACAAGTCTCACCAGTCAGTGGTTGAGGCTGAACTGCATGAACGGGGCACAGCTCCCACATTCAATGAAGGTGCTTCATCGCCTCAAGTAGACACAAGCACTCAGCCACAAATAGAGACAAACATGTATGCACTGTGACCACGACAGTACTTGTCACACTGGCACTACGCGGCTGTGCAAGGAGGCAACACGCATGTGGTGCAAGAGCTCACGGAGTCACGGGTCCCCGCACCTGTGCATCTATGTCAGCTTTCAAGAGGGCGCTGCACTGCTAGCACTGCATGAACGCGTACACCAGCGCCTGAGCACCGGTTGGGACACGAATGATGGCATTACAAGGCAGCCCCTGAGCGTCCATGTCCTGCGAACCACACGCCATGCAGTGCAGGCACGCACGCTAACCCGGTGACTTGAGGGAGGGTGTGTCGTTTAGCTGGTGGCGTCGTGGGTCACACACCAGGTGGATGGGCATCACGCTCCATGTCATGCAGATGCTCCTCGGGCGTTAAGCGCGCCGATTCATGGGTTAAGAAGAATGGTACTCGGCTTAGGAGCTACGTCAGCGCTGTAGACGAACTAGCATGCGGCGAGGCCCTGCCATGCACCTTCCCCAGCGCTGTCGACGCCTTGACAGCCACGGCCGCTTCATCCCTCCCTTGCCCTTGAGCAGGGGATGCAGGCGGCCCACCGGCCCCACCACCCGTCGTCCCTCCCCCTGCCGCCCCCCTCCGCACCCACCACACGCGACACACCGTCATCGCCATCACGCTGGCAATGGTCATCACACCCAGCAGCCACGCCGCCACCAGCCACTGCCACACCGGCCGCCCCGCCAGCACTGTCCCCATCGCGCTCAGCAATGGGTCATCCCCACCGTCGCCAGCAACAGCATACACACCGCCCTGGCCCACGGCGGGGCTTGCCGGGAAGCCCACCGCCCCGCCCGCAACCGCTGCTATGGCTGCGTTCTTGCCGTTGGTGACCGGGGCACGGTCATCGGAGTGCCTCAGGTGCGCAACTAACGCCGGAGGCGCGTGCACGTCCTCCATTCGTGAGTGCAGCCACTGGATGATGGTGGTGAACGCATCGTCCTCTGTGGAATTCGCATGCGGGCACGGCCGTGCGCCCGCCGGTTTGCTCTGCTTGGCGGCGGCAGCTCCGGGCTGATTTGGGTCTGCGGCCAGCGCCCGTTGGCGCCGCCGCCCGCTGCCCGCCGGCTTGGCGATGGCGCCGGCCTCGTCCGCGGCGTTGTCTGCCTTTGCCTTCGCGTCCGCCTCGTCGCCTAAGTCATCGCCTGCTAGGTCGGGGTCTTCGTCAGCGGCTGCACGCGGCGGCGCGACGCCGTGCGTTTGGATGTGGCGGTCCACAATCTGTTGCGAGGAGCGCTGTGTCATGGACACAGAGTTGTAGCGGTACCTGCGCATGGTACAAATCATCAAAACGTAAGTATGCCGGCTGGTGCCAGACAGTGACGGCCAGGGTTGACTTTGTTGACGTTGTGGGGTTGTTGTTGCTTGCTGCACACCACAACGTATGCGAGTGTGACCACAGTGCAGCTGTGATCACCAGTTGTCAGCTCCCAAGCGGGGATTGTGTCGATGCAAGCATGCTGGCGTGCATATTGTACTTGTTGCATGCAGAGCGCAGGTGCGCTGGAAACAACAGTGCGCAGCGGTGTGCACGCCATACCGGCCATCTGTCTCCCGCACCTGTGCCAGACCTTGGCCAGGTTGGCCTGCATGCGCGCAATGCGCTTCTTGGGCACGGCCTGCAGCGGCACAGCAGCACGGCATGGCACAGACGTCATGCCTGATGAAGTGATGCGATGACGCCACCATGCTGCACCACCAAGGCGGACGCTCGAACGCCACTCCACTCATGCACACACCCTTCACGCAGCAGCATGGCGCTAACAAGCAGTGGAAACAGTTCGAATCGCCAAAACGCATTCCACACATGACGCCATGTTGCAGACGCACAGTGGATTGCCTTTCACCCTGCTGACAGTCAA
>BDDA01000237.1:30077-90642 GCA_001662385.1 Chlamydomonas asymmetrica | reverse complement strand
ATGCGGGGGAGTGGGCAGGTGGGAATGTGGTGGGAATGGTGGGGACTGGGGCGGAGGTGGAAGGGTACAGTGCACACGCTAACAGGCAGCTGATCTCGGGGTCAGGATTTTAGGAAGAACATAGGTGGGCATCCTTCCCACTGCAACAGCTTCCCGCCAAGCTGGCACTGACCTGTCTTCCCGTATTCCTCCAAATCCCGTGCATCAAGCCAGAACAGTCACAAAACACGGGCAGAAGTGGTGTGATGCACGGAGGGATGCGGCATGGCAGATCCGCTGGACTGCAACACATGCCCAGCAAGCAGTCAGCCAGGCCTGTTGGGCTCAAAGCAAGAGCAGCCCCAATGCCGCCACATGCGATAATGCACGCAGTTCTGGCGTGGCGGGCAGGCGGGTGCTGCCTCACACCCACTTGTGATAGTGTGGCGGCTGCTTGAACACCGGGATCACCAGGTCCTGCAAGCAAGGCATGGTGGTGGCGACAGCAAGGGCAATATGACACTTATTGACACGGCAGCAGCAAGCGGCATCCACGGCAATGCGACCAGACTAGAGGGTGCAGGCGCACGTATACACCATCAATGAGACGAGGTGAACAAGGTGGAGCATTGGACACAATCAAAGCACGCTTCAAGTCTGATCTGACATGAACACGGCACGGCCACCTTCACTAGCACATAGCGCCGCGCACGCACAGGACAGCAGCCATAACGCACGCATGGTGGCTGATGCCTCACACCTTCTTGGGGTCATAGCAGGGGTGCTTGTTGGAGCTGATGTCCAGCCAGCTGCCTGGGTTCCACGCGTGAGGGAAGTCCATGGTGTAGTTGTCTGTGGGGGGGGATGGGGATAGGAACAGCTAGAATTTATGTTCTGTTACGTTAACTCAGATGAGCACAGGCAGTTCGGTCGACACGCCCCTAACGTCACATAGCATTCCATAACAACACCCATAGCATACTGATGTATCATAGTGACCGCTACAGGTATACGGTGGTACCTGCGGTACAGTACAGCAGTCATCATCCTACCACTCACCAGGCCCGTACGAGGTGTGGCTGCGGTGCGGGAAGTCCATGCGGCCCCAGTGTGAGAGGATGATGCCGGGCCAGATGTCCACCGGGGCGAAGCACGCGCCCTCATCGTGCGCCATCAGCCAGATGTGGTCGCGCCCGCCGCGCCGCCGGAACCACGGGTACGTGGCGTTGAGCCAGCGCGCTGCCTCGCGTATGAGCATGGCGGAGCCGTACGTGCGTGTGGCTGGCGGGGGGAGGACACGCGACACACGCGAGGTTGATAGAGCGGCAGCCCCAGCAGCAGCAAGCAGCAGCAGCAGCAACAACTTCATGCCGTCAGCAGCAGCGCTGGACAGAAGCTGCAGGACACTGCCTGGCGCAGATGCATCTCGTCCTAGATGACAACCCAGTGTCACTGACTTTGTTGTGACAACCGCATGAATTCATCCTGAATGCGATGCGCACAGATGCACCTGCATACCTTACACAAGCTACTGTAAACCAAACTACTCTATTCTACAGAACCCACGGAGATGCCTGCATCCATCCACACCGCGGCGACTCCTCAGCCAATCAGTTCAGCCTCACCGTGCATGTCCTTGGGCCAGCGGGGGATCTCGTTCCAGCCATAAATGTCAAAGTAGCAGTTGGCCATGAGCGGCACGTAGAAGAAGTCGGCCTCCTGCAACAACAAGCCCAAGCGGGCAGCGAGCAACACGTGTCTGGGGGGTGGGGACCAGGGTAGGGACAATGCCAGCCTCACAAATGTACGGCTGTAACTTGCTGACGTAAGGCATTCACAGCGGAGCGTGGTGCAGGGTCGCTGTTGCTCTCCATCGCATGCGTCTTTGACTTCTTGACTTTTTGTACACATTCTGTGCTAACCGGCATAGCGTCAGTGTTGCTGCTGACACCGCTAGCTGTGTCAACGATGACGATGGCGACTCTGATGTTGCTGTTAAGGGTCAGGACGCTAGCTGCCAACCCAAAGAAGGGATCATAAACGGCAGCGGCAAGGTGTCGTCCCACCCGCCGCTGCGTTGTCCTGGCACCGCCCCCTTGCTGTCTTCCTCCCCCTACCTCGTACCTACCTCTGGGTCGTACGTCCTGTGGTGGCTGGTCCTGAAGCTCTCCTCCAACACGCTCTCCACAGAGTACGCGTAGTAGCCCACAAAGTCGCTGTGGTTGCCGTGGCCAAACAGCCTGCAGCACGCACGCATGCAGACCCGCATCAGCAGCCAAGCAAGGCATCGCAAGCGCGATCCGCTTCACATACCGCACCACAGGCACCGGCCAGGCCGATATTGCCGTACCGTATCTGTCGTGTACAGGCGGGAGGGTGCCACTCAAGGCGGCTCAATTCCTAACCTACCAGTCAAAATCCGCTGCCACTGCTCGTGGAAAAACACTGTGCTGGCTACCTTGTCTTTGCTTTGGAAGGCTTTCTTGGGCCCTGGCGCACTCACCTGTACACGCAGTTGTGGCGCTCTATGCGGTATTTCAGCATGTCGGTGTTGAACTCTGGCGACACGTCATACACGTAGATGTAGGGGCGGCGCCGCTGCTGCCCCTCCTGAGGCTCCTGCGCTGCCGCCACCGGGGTCACCGCGGGCTTGAGCCAGGGCCGGGTGGTGTCCGAGACGGCTGCATGCACACGGTTCCGGAGCGGCAGTGTCAGGTTTCGGAGCGGACTTGCGTCAGAGCCTCAGCAGGGCTTCGTCGCGATGCAGGACGCAGCATCAACATGTGAGACAGCGGCTACGTTCTGGTGATGCGGCAAGGAGCATGCTGAGGTGGACATGAGCTTGGCGAGGGGCAATGGGTTGCCGGCAGCACTGTCCCAGGCGGTGCAAAGTGTGCACAAACACGCGCTGCACACTGAATGCGCCAGAAGCCGCACTCACGAGGTTCAATTGCATGCCCTGCTCTAGCCCGGCTGCAGTCGGCGCCGTACCACCCCTCAAAGCACCTGCGCATTGGCCGGCAGGTACACACCCAGCAGTCAGCGAGGACAGTTGTAATGACATGTCAGCAAGTGGAGCCTGTATGGGTGATCGAGGTCAAACTGGAACGTCTGGACGGGCATGCATGCATACACGCCAGCTGCAGGGGGGCAGGGGCGGGGGGGGGCACGCACGGGGACGGTCGGTAATATCACTAACATCATAATATGCATGCCCCAATGCATCTGTGCAGGATGGAGTGCACAAACGCGGTGGCTGCCTGAGGGCTGCAGCCTTGCATGCGTGCCAGACTGCAAGCAGAGTGCACCACATCCGCCAGTACAATCACCTGCTGCTTGAGTGGCTGGCTACAAGACCTCAGGACCCAATGCACATGCAATCAGCCTGTCCCTCGTGCACAGCTTTGAATGGGAAGAACGCAGATAGCCCAGCAGATGGTTTCAGGAGGCCAAACCAATGGGTGCGTACTGTGCAGATGTGTACTGTGTACTTGACTGTGTATAGTACAGGCTGCCCTCAAACCATTGCATCAGCAGCGGCCAATCCAGCCGAGTAGCACCTCGCTCACTGAAAGAACACAGCGCGCACTCACTTGCAGAATCCCAGCTGGCAGTCGCCGTGCCCGCTGCACTGGTTGATGCAGAACTGCTCGCTCACTGCGTCACACAAGCGCCCGTTCAGACCGTCAAGCCTGCGGGCAGCAGCAGCAGCAGCAGCACGAGACATCGGCACATGCGGGTCAGCGTGAGCCAGTCAGGCCGTTGCTGTGTCCCCTAGCATGACTGGCTTGTACCCTTGCGCAAGCTATGGAAACGATCTCACGCAAGCAAAGCCGCACAAGCATGCGAGCACACACACCAACGCAGTCACGCACATGTGCGCACACACGCGCGCACGCATGCCCCCCCCGCACTCCGCCCGAACACGCACAGACCTGCAGTCACAGAAGTCAGTGGGAATGTCGGCGTTGCACCAGCCCTGTGGCCCAAACAGCTTGTCACGCTCAAAGTGGCCAAACTCCACCTTGGTACCGTTCTCCAGCTGTGCATGGGGAACGCACAGGCAGGTAGGATGACATAGAGCACATGTTGGCACGTGTCGGCATGCTCGCATAATCGGCACATACACATGTCAACATAGCGAAATGGCAGTGCGTCGCGTTAGATCACATGCAGTAATGGCGACAGCAATCAGGAGTAGCCAGCTGAAACGGCCCCACTTCAGCTGTGGTTTGGCAGTATGGCGGTGCACAGCTTGGTGCATGGTGCGGCAGCTGAACATGCATTTGACTTCCAACCCATGAACACAGCGAGCTGCTGGACCTCCACTGACTGGTTTCATGGCGCGCAACCAGGGACGAGCATACATATACGGATGGACGCCTGCGTGGCCAATAGAGGCCGAGAGTGTGGTTGCGTTCCTACGAGAATGGTGGTATGATGCTCGCAGCGTGGTTCAACAAACATGCACGCGAAATGGATTGCTGGCGAGGGCCTCCGCCTGCATGCACGCAACCACATGCTGTTTCCGGCTCACCGTCTTTGGGTTGCACATGAACAGCGACCGCCCTTGCTTGAGCGGCGGTGTGCCGGGTGGCGACCCCGCAGGCGCCTCCACCCGCCCAAATTTGGTCTCGGGCGGGCAGTAGCACATCGCTATGTCGTCGTCACACACGCCTGCAGGGCATATGAGCAGTTGTGTAATCGCTTATGCAAGCATGCGATGGACTGGCGATCATACAGCCAAATGCCCATGCAGCCCATGAACCTGCTAGCATGCATACTCGGCCGCCCTGGCGATTTGTATCAAGGGAAGTGCCTCCATGACAATGCCAAAGGACGGCCAAAGTGTGCAGTACAGAAGGTGCACGCAAGCGCGCAAGAGTAACACTAGGGTGCCCTCGTTGGCACACAGCACGGCTGTTTCACCCTGCTCGCATTCAGAGCGGCCTCATCACTTGCAAGCAACACCCAGTGATTGCCTGGGGGTTGGCTTGGCACGCAGCTGCTGCTGGCTGACCTGAGCATCGTGAGTGTGACCAGCCGTGTTGGTTGAGGCCCGTGTCACGCTTTGTGGCGGGGTCCATGCGGTAGCACGGCCGCTTGCGCGGCTGCGTGCAGTCAGGGCCGCCCCACCCAGCAGGGCAGTAGCAGCGGCCATAGCCGTAATCGCACACGCCCACTCCGTTGCAGTCCTTCGGGCATTCCCGTGAACCACGGGGAGGGCCTTGCTGGTCTTGCAAGGGCTGCGGGCATCAAGTTCAGGCAAGTGTCATGATAGCGCTCGCTCAATCACATCTGGCAGGTGCTCACTGACTTCACTAATACGTCGCTAAATGACAACTGCGTGTCTGCGCCGAAACCACATCAAGTAGCGGCAGGCGGGGCCGCTAGGACTGCAACACGCACAGGGCCATCTGCCGCAAGAGGCTCACGCCTGTTATATGCATAGCTGGACAGAAGCACTGGACAGCAGCGAGCAGCAACGCTGGGTGAGAGGTTCTTGACTTGAGGCGGCAGCAAGAAGTGACAGGGCTGTCGCTTCGTGTTGAAAGGGCTAGTGCGGGCAAGCTTCGCTCCGCACCTGAAGGTAGTATACTGAGCACCAAGGTCCCTTTGAAAGATGACACCGCTCCTCTAGGGTCAGGTTCAGCTGTGACAGCGCAGCAACGCGTGCGGTGATATCCTCCTGCAAGCACGCGCCGTCGTTCGTAACCATACTGGGCTAGCTAGCAGTCATTCACAGGCATATCACAAGCTGACATATCCGATACAGTGGCACTGGCTGTTTCTCCAAAACTATGGCACAGCTTACAAACCTTCACTTCAGCTTTGCGAAAAGCGTTCCTGAAAACATCCCAGTTGACAATGCCTGCTGCGGACACGTAGCCAGGGGGTCCCGGTCTGACCGCCAGAAGTGCAAGGAGCAGAACTATGACCATAGCAGGAGTTCTGTGCACGGAAGGGCAGCGATAGGCACACGCCTGCGTTGGACGTGTACAAAATGCATAGCAAGGATGTTGCAAACGCGAAGGATGTTGCAACCCGCCCTACTTCTGTATACCTGTGCTGCTGCCATCGCGCCGGCCATATCATTAAGTCGCCCCCCATGCCGCGGTGGACGGCAGACAAGTTAGTGTGGTTAGGTGAAGGGCCTTGCGCTGTAGGACCGCATCCTCCTGCCAAGCACGACTTGTGGTGTGCTTGAGTCCAGTATAGTTCTCGCTTCTGAGGGATAAGTGGCAAGGCTATATAGATGGCAAGCAGGATTTTAGAGGCGCCTTGCATTGAATGACTCAGACACCCTTGCGGGCCCTGTCAAGTAACGCATTCAGCAGCCAGTCAGCAGGAAAGCCCCAAACTAATGCTGCCGCACACAGCTCATTGCATCAAATCTGTTTCGAATCGCCAGCAGTTTGTAGAAATGAGTTGGCCGAGCTGTGTGCTGGTGTACGGTATTCGCCAAGCACAGGTTACAGCAACGTTGGTGTCCCCCTCCTGTGTGATGCTGGGTGTGCAGCCAGCTCCTGGCTTCTCTTCTCAGTCCTAACTCCTCACACCATGCAGAGGCCTGAAGAGATTTGTGCAGGTCCGGCATGCACGGCTTATGTAGTTATGTGGGTCACACATGCAACCCACGCATGCAACCACAGGGATGGACCAAATGACGTCATCATCATGACATTCACGCACCACACGACATGCCTGGTACTGCGCGTTGCACCACACAAACATGATGCTGTGCAGGTGCTGTGTGGTAACTGCGAGGCCTTGCAAATTTTGCGACAACTCACTCTCACCAGGGACTTCACAGGAGCGCACCCGAGCACAAGCGCGTTGAAACATGGGTATGCGTCCCGAGAACTCGCTGCAAACTTGAGCTACGCTAGTGCAAGGATTCGGGCGACAGCTGGCAGGTCAAGCGGCACACACCAGCCGTGCCTGCATGACCCACATCAGCCTTGCACGCGTGACCCACATCAGCCTGGTGAGCCACCGGCACGCACCGTGCACTGTGCATGTATGTATGCAATGGGTGACAAGGTGACACGCATGCTGAGGTGCAGGCAGCGAGCATGCACAGGCGGCGTGGGTTGTCACCATCATGCACGCATGCAGCGATCAGTGCGTGGGACAGGGCAACAGCGCGAAAACATCACCTACCAGGTTACAGCACGGCAAGCAAGACTGCAGGAGGTGTCAAGAGGAACACAGCAGAGACCAAACTTCCTGGACCTCCCTTGGCCCGAAGTCATGCATGGCATTACGCAGCTTGGCGTGAACCACATGCTCCCGCAGTTACGGCAGGCGCGCAGCAAGGTCTGCTGCTCGCTCAGTTGCGAGTGCCTTTGCATGTGCCAGGTGGGATGGTGATTGCGTGTGGCGGAGGACGTGCGGGCGTACGTGTGCGGGGAACCTTGCTAAACACCGCCTCTGCGTTGGCATTCAGTTTGAAAGTGAATACCAACACGCTTTTACACCACGTACGGTTTTTTATTACGGATGCATGTGCAGTGCCCCTGTATCTCCATGCACACACTCGATGCATGCAAGCCCTAATGTATCCAGTTTGGCCTTGACCCAGACGCCGCAATCCTGGTCAAGACGATCGGTACGCTGCATGCGATGCAGTAATGCGGCTCGCTCGCGCTCGCTCGTGCCTTATAGGCGGGCCCAGGAGGGCCGCACACACACACGCACGCATCAAGTCTATCCTCGTCTGAACACATACACCCGCCCACTACGGCTGTGGTCGCCAGCCGCTACGGTACTCGTGCAACGGCGCTATGTCAGCGATGTAGACGAGCTAACATGCGGCGAGGCCCTGCCATGCACCTTCCCCAGCGCTGTCGACGCCTTGACAGCCACGGCCGCCTCATCCCTCCCTTGCCCTTGAGCAGAGGACGCAGCCGGCCCTCCGCCCCCACCACTACCTGCCGCCCCCAACGTCCCTCCCCCGGCCGCCACTCCCCTCCGTACCCACCACACGCGGCACACCGTCATCGCCATCACGCTGGCAATGGTCATCACACCCAGCAGCCACGCCGCCAGCAGCCACTGCCACACCGGCCGTCCCGCCAGCACAGTCCCCATCGCGCTCAGCAACGGATCATCCTCCCCGCCGCTAGCAACAGCATACACACCGCCCTGGCCCACGGCGGGGCTTGCCTGGGAGCTCACCACCCCGCCCGCAACCGCTGCTATGGCTGCGTTCTTGCCGTTGGTGACCGGGGTGCGGTCACTAGGGCGCCTGAGGCGTGATACGGATGCTGCGGCAGGCGCATGCACTTTCTCCATTCGTGAGTGCAGCCACTGTATGATGGTGGTGAACGCGTCATCCTCCTGGCTGTGCGCGTACGGGGAGGGCGAGGAGGCGCGCGCGCGGTGCTGGTCGGCATGCTGCGCCGCGATGCGGGCGCTGAAATCCTGCGTCATCGTGAGCGCGTTGTAGCGGAACCTGCACAGCCAGGAATGTAGACAAAGAGACGTGTCTGCTGCATGCAGGGTGTGTAAGCAGACCGTATGGATTCCGTGTTGGCATACCAGCACATGTTAGCAATGCCTGGGGGCACAGTCAAAGCGTCATGGGTTCATGACGCTAACGGCCATGACTGAAGGGCATCCACCTCATCCACTACCAGGCGCGTTACGCACCTGTGCCACACTTTGGCGATGTTGGCCTGCATCTCCGCAACGCGCTGCTTGGATACATCCTGGGGGAAGGCGGCAACAAGCGCAGCCACACACGCCAGTTCTCAACCTCCCCTCAGCACACCGTATGGTGTAAGGTGTCAGCGAGCACGCCTCCCGCCTGCTATTCCCTGAGTTGGGCACTCCTGATGTGCATCTGGATGTGCGTGATTGATCCGCATGCACTCCAGCTGTTTCAGGGTGACCACGACTCCTATCTCCCAACTCTTGCCACGGCCACACACTCCCCCCACCTGCAGCACCCAACGGTCTCTGACAGACAAGTACACGACCTTCTGGTTGCGTTCACGGATCCCCTTCCGTACCGCGACAGTGCTAGCAGCAGCAAGTGCGGGCCCCTCTGCGGCAGCACGCCACTAACGCTACTGCTGCAGCTGCGTGGCGCTCTGCTGTTGCAGGCTTCGCAGCCAATGCGGGTGGGCGGTCCCCTTTCCCCTTTTCCCCTTTCCCCCCTTTCCCCCCACCACACACCTGCAGTATGGCGGGGATGCGTGCCAGGTCGTCCTGCTGTATGCGCAGCGAGAACTTTGTAATGTCCAGGATGGACTCAAACACCGCGTGCGTGTTGTCCATGATGATGACGGGGATGCAGCCGTTGAGGATCGAGTCCTCCAGCCGCGCAGGCCAGCCGTCACCTGCAGAGACAACAGCAGCGGCCAGAACTGCCAGCACGCACCTGTGGCGATAGCAGCAATTTCCCACACACACAAGCCTACGCTACCCGTACTGCACTCCTACTGCACTCCCTTTACTGCACTGCAATCCCATTATCCCAACACGTAGCGTAGTGTAGCGGCTTCAGGGGCATCACCTGTCAAGTCCTGATATGAGCGGGTAGCGCATCACAGCCAGCCCCAGTGTGGCCCAACAATCATAGTTCGCAACAACGATGCCCGATGCTGAAATGCACCACAAGCAGCAGCGTGTGCGCACGCGACTCACCAGGAATGACAAAGCAGAATATGGACGAGCTGAGCGAGCCGGAGTAATCCCCTGTGCCCTTCATCCAGGGGTCATCGTTGCTGCCAAACAGGATCTTGTACTTCCCAGCCCAGTCGCCCGCTTTGGTCAGGTTGTATATCCGCTGCCGGATGCACCTGCGTGCGGCCCGCGCCAATGCGCACCACCACAGCGGTACCACCAAGATGTGCACGGCACACACGCAAGAGCACACCTCATGTGTTGAACAAGGGCAGGACGGTGCCCCGTACGTGTCCTACTTCTTGCATAGAAAGCACAAACGCACCTCGTTCCTTCCATGAGGCATCAAGCTGGATGCAATCAGGATGCATGGCCGCCACCTCACAAGGAGCATCACCGAAGCTCTCACTGTGGAGGCATCACTCCCTTTCCCCTTTCCGTACCTCGTGCAACATCAACGCGTAGGGTTGACTGACTGGTTACCCACATTGGTTAACAATGGTTACGCACCTGCTGTACAGGCAGCGCCCCTCTGGGTCCCAGCGGTGTATGCCGATGTCGCCCCGGAAGAATGCGAGCGTGTTGCGCTCCGGCTGAGGACCGCCCAGGAAGGGCGAGCTGCGCGCGGGGGTGTGGGCATGTAAGCATGCGCTGGATAATGCGGTGTCGATCAGGACCCACATGACATCTGAAAACTGGCGGGGTTTTGCATCCCACCGCAATGGCGTGCTCGCTACTGGCTTCTCAATCAGCAATGGCAGGTAGCATTGCACTTCAGGCACACCCGTCTTAATAGTACCACCACGCTGCACGTCAGCCCAAAACCCACTTTTGATAGTGTGGCGGCTGCTTGAACACCGGGATTACCAGGTCCTGCAGGCAACAGGCATGGTGGGTGAAAGCAGGCATGAAGGTCCGGGAGCTAAGCAAGCGATGCCTGGAAATTCATCACGAGCGAACGCGTATCCCTTATTCTCAGTCCCTGACACCGGTGCAGGGCGTGCGGCGGGCGTGTGCGCGAATGAGCGAGTGTGGATGCGTTTGGCCAACCCAAAGTTGAGAGCAGCGCGCCTGCATTGACAGGCAGCGCTATTTACAACAGGCACCGTTTACTTCGTCCGCCTCTCTGACACAAATACGCAACCCGTCGGTGAGTGCGCCTTTCCCTCTTACCTTGTTGGGATCGTAGCAGGGGTGCGCTCGAGAAGTCATAGAGAGCCAGCTGCCCGGGTTGTACGCGTGCTCAAAATCCAGCGAATAGTTGTCTGCATGCGGTGAAGCAGCCACCACCACCTAAACAGTTATGTGCACAGTTAGCCGTCCGAGCAGTCTGGTGCGGGAATGCAGGATCTTGAAGCCTGTCACACCTGCCCACACCATGGCATCTGCTGATCTGCCCGCGTATGCTATTGAGAGCGGATGGTAGCCCGGCGCTCATGCACAAGCTGAGCGACGTAGCCAGCCACCCTTTGGCGGACCACAAGGAACAGGCATGGGAATTGGAGACTGGAGGAGGCGTAATCCCCTAGGCTAGGCTCACCTGGCCAATACGAGGAGCTAGAGGTGTGAGGGAAGTCCATGCGGCCCCAGTGCGTGAGGATGATGCCGGGCCAGATGTCTGCTGGGGCGTAACACGCGCCTTCGTCGTGCGCCATCAGCCAGATGTGGTCGCGCCCGCCGCGCCGCCTGGGCCAATGTACCGAGCGCAGCACGGAACGGGGTGCACCCAAGCTCAATGTCGGTCGAAACACGCCAACACGGTTTAACGACTCAAATGGAATCGCAGCATGAGCACCTGCTGCCGGCAAGCAGCGGTCGTAGACTCATAGGTATGCAATACGCGGGCACGTGCTGTGGCAGCAGCGCTCCTGTGCTGTGGCAGCCTCTGAGCTCTCTCACCTGAACCAGGGGTACGTTGCGTTGATCCAGCGTGCGGCTTCACGTATGAGCATCGACGCGCCGTACGGCCGAGTGGCTGCACACACACACGCACACAGGAAGGGTGCACGCACACCACAACGGCACAACCAGTTATTGAAGCACTACAAGGTTGCATGCCGACAATTAAGTATGCTGGTCGGTGTAACGGTGGCATGCTTCAGCACTCGAGCTCTGTGCTACAGCGCTATGCAACCACATCAGCAGTTGCGACTCTCAGTCCCGACTAGCCTCAGCACCACGTGGTATTGCAAGGTGTGCAGCTGAGCAGCGATGCATGCAGTGTATGCAGTGTGATGCATGCAGCGTTGTGCTGCCTGCATGCACACATTCATTGCACATGATTCTGAGTGGATCATCCACCACCGCCACGCCCATAAATGCACGCAACCCCTGCATGTGCTTGTCCAAACCAACTCTCAGATTGGCCAGATCAATTAACGCATGACCCAGAAGGTTGAGCACATGCACTGCACACGACTCCTATGTTGAACGGCTGTGAGCCAGCCTAAGCGGTGGCCCCTATCCCGCCTCACCATGCAGGTCCTTGGGCCACATGGGGATGGCATTCCACCTGCACACCACCACACAGCAACCAGGAACTGCACTTGGTAGCACCAACCCATGACCCACCCATCAGCAGGCCACCGAATGATAAGTACTTCCACCAATCCACTAGTCGCACTAGTCCTCTAGGCGCAGCTCAACGCCTCCTGCGTGATGAATTCACCCTACCACAGCTAACACCGAATGCGCATGCGAGGATCCCCATGATGCAGAGACACCGCATGCTGCAGGAGGCCTGGTTGGCTGTTGCCATGCACATCGCGCTCCAGGAGGAGGCGCGCACATGGCAGTTAAATGATACCACGCCTGGCAATCAGGCCTGCATTGCTGCGTATGCTCGCCCTCACCCGTACATATCGAAGTAGCAGTTGGCCATGAGGGGGACGTAGAAGAAGTCCGCCTCCTGCAGGCGCTCGCCATTTAAAAATGCAGCCAGGTGACGTTGGAAGGCATCCGTCAAGGATGGACGTGAGTGCCCACGATTCGTACGATTGCTCCGACAACAACCATAAGCATGTCAACGGGATTTAAACACACTTGGTTCCAGCCTTCCAGGCTGTGCACTGGTGTGTCCAACCTGTTCCGCCTTATGCAGTCAATACTGCTCCCGTCCTGCTCTCACATGCCCCGAATCGTCAGTCAAGGCTTGGGAGGTAAATTCTTGTGCAATGTCATGTTATGCTATGTTACATCAGGAGCATACCGGCCAAACGGCCCATGCTTGCCCCAGCTGAGGACCAGACGACCAGAAGAGGCTCACCAACCTCGGCGGCACATCATGGCATGCTTTTCTGTGCAATCACTGCCACCAGCCATCACTGTGCTGTACTGTGCGTCCACCATGCAATGCTGGCTGCTCTGATGCCGTTGCTGTGCGTGGCCCTGATCCTGCGGCTAGCGGGCAGAGCGCAAATGCTACACACCACCTGCCGCTGCGGTGTTGCTTGGCAGCACCCTTGCTGTCTTCCCCCCTACCTAGTACCTACCTCTGGGTCGTACGTCCTGTGGTGGCTGGTCCTGAAGCTCTCCTCCAACACGCTCTCCACAGAGTACGCGTAGTAGCCCACAAAGTCACTCTCATTTCGTGGTCCGTTGAAGTACCTGCCGCAGCATAATTGGCAGCGAGCAGCCCGTATGTAGAAGGCGAGTGGCCGTTAATCAGCCGGCCAGGCTTCGGTGCGAAACCTCATCCCCCCGACAAGGCCCTAAGACAACACGTTGGCAACGAGCGACGGGAGTTGGGATCTGAGGTTCGGGGACTCAGGTGCCGCCGGTTCTGCAGTGGATAGGCAGACAGATATGCCAGGGGCTGGTTGCAATGCCGCCTGAACAACCCCGAAGAGCTTCGTCACCCGCCTGCTCACCTATACACGCAGTGGTGGCGCTCTATGCGGTACTTCAGCATGTCGGTGTTGAACTCTGGCGACACGTCATACACGTAGATGTAGGGGCGGCGCCGATGCTGCGGCGTCGACGCGTCCTCAACAGGCTCGTGCGCTGCCGCCACTGGCGTGACGACGGGCTTGAGCCAGGGGCGTGTGGTTTCGGAGTCGGCTGCAGTCAGGGATCATGAGCGCAGCAGGTGCATGGGGAATAAGAATCCGCCGATACGGATGCAGCAATGGCAAGGCTGAAAAAAGAAGAAAAATCACTGGCACTGCAAGCCCGTTGCTTGACGCGGCTTGGCAGCCTTGGCTGGTATGTGAGGCGCACTGTGTGAGGTGCAAGTGCACTGTGTCAGGTGCCACACCGACAGTTCTGCCAGCAGGCCCTCACGGGCAATTTGCACACTACGCCAGCGCAAAGCAAGGACCAGATCGAAGTTGGAAGCGCAGGCTGCTGTGATACCGCTGAATGAAATATGTGAGCGCTAGATGCCGTGCACCGGGTGTGCATGGAGAACGTTTGCCAGGCAAGCGCAATAACACCTCAGCCATACATCACACGCAGTAACTGCAGTACAATCTGCTGTACTGCATGCACATAGTGGTGACTCAGACCCACTCACGAGGCTCAATGGCATGCCCTGCTTTGGCCCGGCTGCATTCGGCGCCGTACCACCCTGTGTGGCACCTGCACAGCGTTTGACACGATGGTGACATGCATGACCAAGAGGCACCCGGCTCTGGTGGGGGCGGGGTGGGGGTTGCGCAACACACTGGCGCCGCATGCCTCACTCTGGCATAATGCACATGCACACGGATGCAGCTGCCACAGGGTTCGTGGCGGTGTGAGGCAAATTGTGTCTTGATAACATGTCCATTCCAGCAGCGTCGACATGTGCATGCCATGATCATGTGCCTTCTTTGAAACCCTCTCGAGGGCGGCCCTGGGCCTCTGGCTAGCCGGCCGAGTGTAAACAACAACAGCATGCCACGCAGCATGTAGAGACATGCCTTGCAATGAAATATGAATGGGGTGACTGGGATGAGTGGCGGATCGCAACGCACTCACTTGCAGAATCCCAGCTGGCAGTCGCCGTGCCCGCTGCACTGGTTGATGCAGAACTGCTCGGAGTAGTGGGCGCAGCCGGGGCCGTGCAGGCCGTCAAGCCTGCGTGGGATCAACCAGATCAGAGGGGGGATTCAGAGGGGTGCTCACCCACCTACTGTTCTGGTAGTTTAGTCCTTAACCAGCCTGCTTGTGCATTGGATGAAATGTTGGTACGGTGTGCGTCAACGGCGCGCACAAAAATGACACCAGCTTGCTTCAGCGCAGAGGCGTGGACGCCTCTTAGGCTCTTACCCTTACCGGCACTCGCAGTGCTTCTCAGGCGTCCACGAGTTGCACCAGCCGTTGTCGCCAAACAGTTCCTCCCATTTGAAATGACCAAACTCCACCTTGCTGCCGTTTGCTAGCTGCTTGCCCGACACAGGCGCCAGAAAGCCGGCAGGGCAGGACAGGGCAGGCATCAGAGTTAGAGTGCAGCACTGCCATCGTGAGCATTTCCCTCAAAGTGCGCACATCAATCCGAATATGGTATGCCAGGGCTGTCGGAAATCCGCACCAGCATTGCTGCGTTCGAGCCAGTTTGGTTTTCGGGCCAGGAACAGCGTTGCACACATGACCACGTTCAACAACGCACCGCCTTGGGTTGGCACATGAACAGCGGCCGCCCCTGCTTGAGCGGCGGTGCGCCGGGTGGCGACCCCGCAGGCGCCTCCACCCGCCCAAATTTGGTCTCGGGCGGGCAGTAGCACATCGCAATGTCATCGTCACAGACGCCTGCATGCCACGCATGGATGCATGGGTTCAGTTGCTGTGCAGCCCTTTGCGTTGATGCTCGGACAAGCGGCATTTGCGTGCAGGCAAAGTACGCACGCAAGTGTGGGGTATTAGGCACCCACACCCTTGGTGGAGTTACGACAGATTGGCAGGCGCAACCAGAGCCTGCCTGTTGGATTTGACACAGTTCCGGTGCAAGTGCATGCCATGTGAGTACGTCACACTATAACCCGAGGCATAGCATACCCTAGGCAGGGCAGCAGCACTCGCCTGCGCATCTGGTGTGTGAGCCATGGAACAACTGCAGTCCAACGTCACGCTTCGTGGCTGGGTCCATATGGTGACACGGCCGCTTGCGCGGCTGCGTGCAGTCGGGGCCGCCCCACCCCGCAGGGCAGTAGCAGCGGCCATAGTCATAATCGCATACGCCCACTCCGTTGCAGTCCTTGGGGCACTCTCGTGAACCACGGGGAGGGGCTTGCTGGTCTTGCAAGGGCTGCGGGCATCAAGTTCAGGCCGTTGTGATAATTTCAAAAAGTATCCGCTTAATCGCATCTGTCAGTTGCTCACTGACTACTAACACAGTGTACGCTGAGTATGCTACCACGCCGAAACCACATCATCGGCAGGCGGGCCCGCTAGGACTGCAACACACGCAAGGCTAGCCCCAGCAACTTGCTCACGCCGATTGTAAGCATAACTGGACAGAAGCAACGAGCAGCAAGGTTGGGTGAGGTTGTGGACTCGAGGTGGCAGCGAAAGAGAGAGGGCTGTCGTTTTGTATTGAGCAGGCTAGCGCCGCGGGTAATGTTTCAGCCCGCACCTGCAGATAGTATGCTGAGCACCAAGGACCCTTTGAAAGATGACACCTCTCCTCCAGGGTCAGGTTCAGCTGTGACAGCGCGCCAACGCGGGCGGTGATGTCCTCCTGCAGGCACGCAGGGTCGATCAAACCCAGACATGGGCTGGCTGGCGGTAAGGCATATCACAAGTTGACGTTGGCGCTGACTGCTTCCCCCAAACCATAGAACAAACAGCTTTTGTACCTTGGTGGCTTCAGCTTTACGAAAAGCGTTCTTGACAACGTCCCAGTTGACAATGCCTGCTGCGGACACGTAGCCAACGGGTCCCGGTCTGACTGCCAGGAGCGCCAGGAGCAGAACTATGACAATGGCAGGAGTTCTGTGCACGGAGGGGGCAGCGATAGGCACGCCTGCGTTGGACGTGTACAAAGTGCTGGCGCGCACGCCGCACGGCGAGCAATATTGTAAACAGCCCTACTTCTGTATACCTGTGCTGTTGCCATTGTGCGGGCCATGTCAGCAAGCCCTCCCCCATGCCGCGGTGGATAGCAGTTTCACAAGTTTGCGTCGTTAGGTGAAGGTCGTTGCGCTGCAGCACCGCATCCTCCTGCCAAGCACAAGTGAGCGGTGCGCTTTAGCTCCAGTATAGCTCTCAGGGATAAGTGACAAGGCTGCATGGCTGGCAAGCAGGATGTAGAGGTGCCTTGGATTGAATGACTCAGACACTCTTCGTACTGCGGGCCCCTGCAAGTAACGCAGCACAAGGCTACCGCAGGAACACAACTGCTGCTGTCACCATCACTTTGTCACGTTACATACTAGCGGTGTCCCGGCCTTTACCTGTTTGGCCTGTTCAAACCTGCTTGCTTTACTACTTGCAGGCGTCACATACCCTGCCGAATTCGGCTAGGTTCGCTGCACCATGACAAGATAGCTACAGACAAAGCATACGGGCTGCTTTGAACCGTGTGGACTGCGGCCACTGACCGCAGCTTTCTCCTTCCTGGACCTGTGTATGGCGCTGTCGCATGGGCGACAACGCCATGTGACAGTCTTTGTGGTGGCGCAGCAGTGTGGCACTGGCAAACTGGTGAAGCCTACCGGGCACTGAGGTCTGGTGTGCTCTCCGGGCGGCCTGTCAGGAATGGGCAGCTTGCGGCGCCCATATGCCTATGTAACAGTAAGTGCTTGTCGGTCGAGACTGCGGAAGCAACATGCAAAGCCCATCGTGTTGGCACACACTGGTTGAAGCTGTTCGCATTGGTGACAATATCGCTCCTTGGTTGTCACGAACACCTCCTTGGTTGTTGCGAAACGCAGTGAAGGATTTATGGTCAACTGGTTTTCGCGGTGCATGCTGTGCTTTCAATTCCACGTCCAGATCATATGGTGGCTTAGCTTGAGTTCAGGACATGGCTTTGTTGTTGTGAACTCTGGGCTGTTCGCTGGCGTGCGGTCCGGCATAGCGGAAACGTTCCACGCAATCTTTGGTGGCGAAAAGGTGTGTACGCCCTGCAGTTGTAGCTCCTGGGAAGCCTGCCTGGCGATTGCAAAGCCTCATCTTGTGCAGGCTGTAATGTAAGCACGTGCTTTGCACATGTCTCGTAGTTGCCAACCTCCTCTCTCTTGCTGCATTCCTGTCCCGGAGCCTGTTGCAGGCCTTTCAAGCCATATACTGCTGTATGCCCCCGACCTGGTATGCTGTTCCAGGAGGAGATACGTGCTTCCACGTCGGCGCTGTCTGATATCCCTGACGTTGAACTGCAATCGCGTTGCCAATTGGCACGCACCAGCTGGTGCAGTGGCTATTACAAGCAGGTGGGGAGCACGGCCCTGTGCGGATATCGTATTGACAAAGTCACTTTATGTATGATTTTGGCTGAAGGGCCTGCACCGTAGCCAGGGGTGTTCAGTTTGTTCATAGACCGTAGCCCTGGTTGTACACCCGCCCACCAGCCGTGAGCGCCCAACTCATCAAGGACGTCTACTATCACAACACTGCAAAGCAGGCTAATCGTCTGGAACGCAAAGAGCTGGCTCAGGCGTGCTCACTGTCTGTGTGTTGCCGACAACTCCTGGCGGGGAAACCTGCCGCCTAAGGCTGGCCATCGTCGGCAAACGCAGCGTGAATAGTAACCACTGCCTGCCCGTCCCACTGCTTGCAGCCCCTGCAAGACCGCCAGGCGCCCCCTCGCGGTTCGAAATACTGCCTGAAGGACTGCAACGGAGTGGGCGTGTGCGATCACGACTATGGCCGCTGCTACTGCCCTGCGGGGTGGGGCGGCCCCGACTGCACGCAGCCGCGCAAGCGGCCGTGCTACCGCATGGACCCCGCCACAAAGCGTGACACGGGCCTCAACCAACACGGCTGGTCACACTCACGATGCTCAGGTCAGCCAGCAGCAGCTGCACACACACGCCAAGCCACCCAATTCACTGGCACTGTTAGCTGTGTTGTTTGCATGCGAGCAGGGTAGAGCAGCCGTGGTGCGGTGTGCCACTGAGGGTACACTAGCTTGGGTGAAAGCATTAGGTTATGCTTTGCCCTTCGCTGCATGCTTTTGTGCGCCGGCCCTTTTGCCATCCTGGCCCTGGCATTTTCATTGTCGGCAATTGCCATGCACAACTCGCCAGCATGCATGCTTGTAAGTCCAGGGACCCTGTGACGATCTTGCTTTTATATGATTATATGGCCACCAATCCGTCGCACGCTTGCATGTGCGATCGATCAACCGCACATCTGGCATGCAGGCGTGTGTGACGATGACATAGCGATGTGCTACTGCCCTCCCGAAACCAAATTCGGGCGGGTGGAGGCGCCTGCGGGGTCGCCACCTGGCACACCGCCGCTCAAGCAAGGGCGGCCGCTGTTCATGTGCAACCCGAAGACGGTGAGCCCGACACAGCATCTGATTGTGTGCATGCAGAATCCACGCGTGCTCTTGTGCGCTGGCCCTTGTGCCAACCGGAGCAGGGCTGTTTCGGCCAGGGAATTCTGATCTTTGTTGCGACAGGTGGTACAACGCAATGTACTGCCATTCCGCCATACTGATATGTGTTTGCACCAGTTGCCCATGCATGACCAGTGTGCGTGTGCGTATGTCACCGTGCATGCGTATGCGCTCCTCATGCACAGCTGGAGAATGGAACCAAGGTGGAGTTTGGCCACTTTGAACGCGATAAGCTGTTTGGGCCTCAGGGCTGGTGCAACGCCGACCAGCCCAAGGACTTCTGCGACTGCAAGTGAGTGCGTGCTGAGAGGGGGGGAGAGCGTGCGTACGTGCGTGCGCGTGCATGTGCGTGCGTGACTGCTTGGTGTGCGTGGTTTGCTTGCGTGCGATCGTTCCCATAGCTGGCACACGGGTACAGGCCAGCCCTGCTTGGGGACGAAGCAAGGGCGTAACTCAGTCACGTTGACCCACTCGTGCGGCGACTCGTGCCGCTACTGCTGCTGGACGCAGGCTGGATGGGCTGAACGGGCGCTTGTGCGACGCAGTGAGCGAGCAGTTCTGCATCAACCAGTGCAGCGGGCACGGTGACTGCCAGCTGGGCTTCTGCAAGTGAGTGCGCTGTGTGCTGTGAACGTGGTGTCACTCGGATGGGTTGGTCCGCTGATCATGCAAACGGTGTGGTTGAGGGCATCCTGTACTACACCAGTACACACCTGCACAGTACACACCAATCGGCTTGGCCTCCTGGGGCTATCTGCATGGGCTATTATGGGGTCATCCCATCCACAGCCGTGCATGCTGAATGGCTGACCGCATGTGAAATGGGTCCTCGAGCTCATGTACCCGCACCCTATCAGCAGGTGATTGCACTGGCGGATGTTGTGCACTCCGCCGGCACGCGTGCAAGGACTGCAGCACCCAGGCAGCCACAGCGTTTGTGCGCCCCATCCTGAACAGGCGCATAGGCGAATAGGCGAACAACAAATAAACAAAAACGAATAGGGCGTGCATATTGCCGGCTGCCCCCATGCGCCCTCCCCCCCCCCGGCTGCTGGCATTTATGCATGCATGCATGCCCACGCGTCTAGGCGTCTACCTGCAGGTCCAATCTGTACCCGATCATCCATGCAGGCTCCACTTGCTGACATTTCATTGTCCTTCACTGCTGGCTGCTGGGTGTACCCGCCGGCCAATGCGCAGGTGCCATACAGGGTGGTATGGCGCCGACTGCAGCCGTGCTAGAGCAGGCCACCCCATAGAGCTTCGTGAGTGCAGTTTCGGGTGCATTCAGAGTGCAGCGCGTGTTTGTGCATGCTTTTCACTGCCTGGGACAGTGCTGCCGGCAACCCATGCCCCTGGTCAAGCTCGTGTCCACTCCAGCCAGCTCCTTACCGCACCACCATAACACAGTTGATACCTCACATGACAACGCTGTGTCCTGCATCGCGTCCCAGCCCTGTCAAGGCCTGACGCAAGTCCGCTCCGAAGCCTGACATTGCCGCTCCGGAACCGTGTGCATGCAGCCGTCTCGGACACCACCCGGCCCTGGCTCAAGCCCGCGGTAACCCCGGTGGCGGCAGCGCAGGAGCCCCAGGAGGGGCAGCAGCGGCGCCGTCCCTACATCTACGTGTATGACGTGTCGCCAGAGTTCAACACCGACATGCTGAAGTACCGCATAGAGCGCCACCACTGCACCTACCGGTGAGTGAGTGCGCCGGGGCCCAACAAAAGACTGAGGCAGCAAAACTTGCCGATGGCACCCCTGGCGCATTCAAACCAAAGAGAAGCTACAACAAGTGTTCGTCACGAGCCGTGGCAGTAGTTTCAGGCCGAGAGGTTGGGGGTTGATCGGCACCCTCTGCCTGTGCACGGCAGAGTACGGTACAGCGATATCGGCCCGGCCTGTGCCTGTGCCTATTGGGCTGTGTGTGAAGCGGATCGTGCTTGCTTGGCTGCTGATGCTGGTCTGCACGTGCGTGCGCTGCAGGCTGTTTGGCCACGGCAACCACAGTGACTTTGTGGGCTACTACGCGTACTCTGTGGAGAGCGTGTTGGAGGAGAGCTTCAGGACCAGCCACCACAGGACGTACGACCCAGAGGTAGGTAGTAGGTAGGGGGAGACAGGGCGCGCTGCCAAGCAACACCGCACCCGCTTGCTGCTGCCTTTGTGATCACTGCTTTGGGTTGGCAGCTAGGGGCCTAATGCGTAACGACAACAACAGCACCGCCATCGCCATCGTTGACACAGCGGTGTCAGCAGCAACACTGACGGTTAGCGTAGCATGTGTACAAAGACGCCTGCGGTGGTGTGAAAGCGTACCTGCATCCCGCACTGCTGTGCACACCGTATGTCAGCAGGGTGCCACTGGCAGTGTTACACTTTATGGGGCTGACGCACTTGCATTGTCGTGGCTTGTCCCCACCCCCGAAGTGTGTGCTCCTCCGCCTGCTTGCTTTGACTCGCAGGAGGCGGACTTCTTCTACGTGCCACTCATGGCCAACTGCTACTTTGACATTTATGGCTGGAACGAGGTCCCCCGCTGGCCCAAGGACATGCACGGTGAGGCTGAACTGATTGGGTGAGGATTCTCTGCGGTGTGGATGGGTGAGGGCATCTCAGTTTGGAGTGCGTTGGGTGCTTTAGAACGGAGTGGTTGGTTCACCGAAACACGGATCAGGTGTGCAGGTGCGGCCTGTGCACACTGCCGTCGTGCTGAAGTCCTGTGGTTGTCACAGCACTGCCAGTGACACAATGGTTGTTATCAATAGGACAAGATGCACTGCGCTGGGCATCATCCACGCACCAGCATTATCCACGCATCTCTTCTGCTTGGCTGCTGCATTTGTTTAGCAGCTCCTGCTGACGGATTGAAGTTGTTGTTGCTGCTGCTTGCTGCTGCTGCTGGCTGCTGCCGCCCTTCTATCAATTGCGCGTGTGTCGCGTGTCCTCCCCCCGCCAGCCACGCGCACGTACGGCTCCGCCATGCTCATACGCGAGGCAGCGCGCTGGATCAACGCAACGTACCCGTGGTTCCGGCGGCGCGGCGGGCGCGACCACATCTGGCTGATGGCGCACGACGAGGGCGCGTGCTTCGCCCCGGTGGACATCTGGCCCGGCATCATCCTCTCACACTGGGGCCGCATGGACTTCCCGCACCGCAGCCACACCTCGTATGGGCCGGGTGAGTGGTAGGATGGCTGCCATACCGTACCGCAGCTGCCACAGCCACCATAGGCCTGTAGCGGTCACTACGATACATCAGTATGCTACTGGCGTCGCCGATTATGTTGATATGTTATGCTATATAACATCAGAGGCGTGTCGGCCCATGCATGCCTTGGTGGGGACCACGAGACCACCTGGAGAACCATACAGAAACTTTTACTACTGCATGCCATGATCACATACATGGCTACAGGCTGCCTGGTCCTCATCTGGGGGGACCATGGGCCGTTTGGCTGGCACCTCCTGATGTAGCCACAACCTAATCATACTGCGATGACTCCATTGCTATTCCTATCCCCCCCCCAAACAGACAACTACACCATGGACTTCCCTCACCCTTGGAACCCAGGCAGCTGGCTGGACATCAGCTCCAACAAGCACCCCTGCTATGACCCCAAGAAGGTGTGAGGCACAGCCAGTCGGAGTGCATTACGGCTGCTGTCCTGTGCATGCGTCGCTCTATGTGGCAATGGCAGGTAGCCATACTGTGTTCAGTTCAGGCTTGAAGCGTGCTTTGGTTGTGTCGAATTCTCCACCTTGTTCACCTGGTCCCATTGATGTTGTGTGCACCTGCACCCTCCAGTTTAGTCGCATTGCCGTGGATGCCGCTTGCTGCTGCCGTGTCAATAAGTGTCATATTGGGATATTGGCATATTGCCCTTGCTGTCGCCACCTCACCCACCATGCCTTGCTTGCCTGCAGGACCTGGTGATCCCGGTGTTCAAGCAGCCGCCGCACTACCACAAGTAGGTGCCAGGCAGCACCGCCCGCTAGTCACGGCGGAACTGCATTGAGATCAGTTGCCTGTTTTGCTTTGCGCGTGCAATGCACTCTCCTACCTGCATCCCCTGTACCACCACATCCCCCCCCCCTCCACACTAATCTGCCTCATATGCGGACGT
The DNA here is from genome assembly GCA_001662385.1 of Chlamydomonas asymmetrica. NCBI lineage: Eukaryota > Viridiplantae > Chlorophyta > Chlorophyceae > Chlamydomonadales > Chlamydomonadaceae > Chlamydomonas > Chlamydomonas asymmetrica. The sequence goes on along the minus strand of BDDA01000237.1, from coordinate 67,418 downwards.
GGAATGCAATTGTGCTATGATGTTGTGCATGCAGCTCCCACTACTTGGGTGCGCCTGAGATAGAGCGCAACATCCTGGCGTACTTTAGGGGCGATGTGGGTCAGCACCGCTGGGACCCGGACAAACGGTGCCTCTACAGCAGGTGCGTATGAACACTGCAAATGTAATTGGGCCTCCGTGCAATGCCATGACGGTGGGCATGCAGAATGCCATGAAGCCACGACTCAATACCCGGTGTGCAACACTCACTACCATGCACATAGGAAACGATTTGGCACCGTACACGCAGTACTGCATGTATGTGCCGTTCTGCTGCCAGGCTAGTTGGCCAGCGCGCAGAGTGGCATGGCTTGCTAGCCTGCACATACACGCTTGCCATCTGCTGCTAGGCGCGCAACACGGCGCATCGCACTCGGTGCGACGGCAAGGGGGAGCGAGGTCGTGAGGTGTGAACTGCTCGATGACAGATTGGTGCCCTTGTCCGTCCGCGCGCATTGGCTGCTCCCGCAGGTGCATCCGGCAGCGGCTGCACAACCTGACCAAGGAGCACGACTGGGCGGGCAAGTACAAGATCCTGTTCGGGACGTACCAGGACCCGTGGATGATGGGTGACTACAGCAAGGGGCTCAGCTCCTCAATCTTCTGCTTTGTCATCCCAGGTGGGTCGCATGACTTGCATCAGGGGAGTGCGGAGGTGAGGGAGGGGCTGAACTTCCAGGGGCGGGGGTGACCATGCAAATCAGCCAGGCCCTTCATCAGTGCTCTCAGGTGCACAATGAGAGTGCGGGGTGGGGTGGGGAGCATGCTGCAAACCAGGTACTGGGTCATGGACAGGGACGCGGACGGGATGCAACAACGATGGAAGGAGCGCACTAGGCCATGCATTCGTGGTCAGTGCAGAATACAGCGCATGTGTGGTGTGGATCCCCCGTTCAGCACCTGATGAGGATCTTTGCGTGCGTGCTGGCTGGCTGCTTGTTGCTGGTGCTTGCTGCCTCTGCAGGTGACGGCTGGCCTGCGCGTCTGGAGGACTCCATCCTCAACGGCTGCATCCCCGTCATCATCATGGACAACACGCACGCGGTGTTTGAGTCCATACTGGACATCACCAAATTCTCGCTGCGCATACAGCAGGATGAGCTCGCGCGTATCCCGGCCATACTGCAGGTAAGCGGGGGGATAAGGGGACATGGGGAAAGGGGGAACTGCCAACACGCCAGTGGTGCATCTTGCTATCGGCCGCCAAACGTCGGACTGTCAGGCGTGCCGCGTTTTTACCGGCAGCAGCGCGGAAGGCAATCCACCAGGCCGTCTGATCCACCAGGCCGTCTGCAGCACTGCTTACTGTATGGCACTCGTTGTGGCAAGTTTTGAATTGTTACCGCCACTTGTTCGCGCCATGCTGCAGTGTGGGTGGTGCGCATGAGTGCGCTGTGGCGACCGAGCGTCGCCCTGGTGGTCCAGCATGGCGGCGTCATGGCATGACGTCCGTGCCACGTATCGCTGCTGTACTGCTACTGCAGGCCGTGCCCAAGAAGCGCATTGCACGCATGCAGGCGAACCTGGCCAAGGTCTGGCACAGGTGCGTGAGCTAGATGATGGGTATGGCGTGCACACTGTTGGCGCGTGCTGTTGTTGCCAGCGCACCTGCCCTGTGCACCTAACAAGTACACTATGCCCGCCAGCATGCTTACATCAACGCGACGTTGAGGTCCTCAACAATGTCAGCAAGCGACAGCAGCGCAGGAGCTACATACATCTGAGCACGATCAAAGCCCTGCTTGGGAGCTGACAAGCAGGAAACTGCTCACGGCTGCATGGTGATCGCACCCGCACGCGTTGCGGTGTACAGCAAGCAACAACGGCCCAAACACACATTGGCAGCTTCAATCTCGCCGTCGCTTCATTTGTACCAGCCGACATGTTTCCGTTTTTATGTCTGTATGCGTGCAGGTACCGCTACAACTCGGTGTCTATGACGCAGCGCTCCTCACAAGAGATTGTGGACCGCCACATCCACACGCACGGCGTCGCGCCGCCGCTGGCAGCCACTGACGAAGACCCCGACCTAGCAGGCGATGACGTAGGCGACGAGGCCGACGCGGAGGCAAAGGCAGACAACGCCGCGGACGAGGCCGGCGCCATCGCCAAGCCGGCGGGCGGCGCGCGGCGGCGGCAGCGCGCGCTCGCCGCAGACCCAAATCAGCCCGGCGCCGCCCCGGCCACCGCTGCCATGCAGAGCAAGCCGGCAGGTGCGCGGCCGTCCCCGCACGCGAACTCCACAGAGGATGATGCGTTCGCCACCATCATCCAGTGGCTGCATTCACGCATGGAGGACGTGCACCGGCCGCGGCCCGAGGATGTGGTGGGGGAGAGCGTCGGCTTGCCGCAGGATAAGGTTGAGTCGCTTGCGGGTGCTGCTGCTGCCGCTGCAGCCGCAGCGGGGCGTGCCGGGCGGCCGTGGTACGAAGTGATGGTGGACGCACAGGCGTGGGCCAACGGCGAGATCCCGGAAGGCGTCCTGCTGCTGCTATGGTTCGTTAGCATGATCCTGTTGGGCGCCGTCGCACGCTACTCGATCAAAGCCATGCACGGCAGCGCAACACGCGCCGCAGCGGCGGGCAGGGCTGGCGGCAGGGCTGCTAGCAGCGGCAGCGCCGTCACCGCCGCGGCAACGTGACGCGGGCGGCGGGCGCCTTCACAGCCTTGAAAGAAGGGCATGTGTGGGCTGCGCCTGGAGATGGCGCCCTGATTTTTCGCGCGAAATACAACTAGGCAACGGCCAACTGCGTATTAGCTCACACTTGTTTAGGTGCTGTCCTCTGTAGTACGTACGAGTGTCACCTGGAGTGTCATGGCTAGGAGCTTCCGTCAGTGCGTTGCCGTATAGTCCCTGCCTAAGAAATTCATCCTCTTTGGGGGCCTGGCTTGACTGCACGCCAGCACCCCAAAGGGGATTCAACACAACGCAGCAGGGATTGCAAACCAGACCTACTTTTCCATGCGGAAAGGCATCACGTCGCGCAACTCTGTGATGGCCTGCGTGCGCGGGCGTCAATCGATGACACAACGCGAGCGTGACACATTGACGTTACTGTGCGAGCGATTTGCGTGGGTGCAGTAACAGCTGCGCTTTATTGCTTGGGGAATTGTTTACCGCTGCAAAAACATACGGCCCGCACCTTGTGAGGCCATGCGCAGCGGTATTTCGCAGCATGCTATTTGGCACTTTTACATGCATGGTCGCGGGTGATGCTGTTGCATGCAGGTTGCATGGTCTCAGTGCGCTGTAGCTCCTGATAGCGGCACTCATCGCATCAAGCTGATTGCAGCTTGCATTTGCCTGTTCCGTTTCGGCCTCCGCCCCTGCACCTCTCATGGCGTGCGTGCCACGTGCGCCATTTATCACTCTCATTTCACACGCTGACCGTTCACCGTCCCCATGCCCCAGCCTTATGCATCCTGGCGCGAGCGTGCGAGAGCACCTGCTTGACGCATTGGTGGCAAGCGTGTTTGGAATCACCCAGCTGGGAGGCAGACGGTGATACCGTATGTCCAGTAGGTCATGCCTGTCCACCGGTGGGCCATGTGTGTTGTTGTGGTGAGAAGCTCATCAGGGCAAATGAGGCAGGCCAGGGAATCGTGTTGTCGATGTGGGTCACGTCTGATTGGTAGTTGCGCATGCCCGGTGCTGTACTGCTGTGCTTGGGCCTCCACCTCTCCCAACACACATGCACATGAAGCGGAGCACGCCACACGCACACACAGCTAGCCAGCTGCCCAGCTTCATCCTGTACCCGACCCCTGCTTTTGATGCCGTGTCACGAATCTCGAACGGTGATGAACTGATGACTGATGAACAATCGCCCTGTTCAGTCACTTGACAGTGTACACAACGTACGTGACCAACCCCCATGGGCATGTGTGCTAGACTGCTATGCCACAGGCGCATGCATGCAGGAGGAGTAGGGGGACCAGGTGTTTGGCTGGGTGGTGTTGTCGGTTTGCCAGACCAGGGCTCCGCCAGGCGGCGATTTGGGTCGCCACGCAGTCGCGCAAGTCCTGCAGGTAGACAATACACGTGTCTGGAGGGGTAAGGTGACGTCGCATTCACTTATCAAACTGCCTGTTGGCCCGCCCACTGGCCCGCCCTCCAACAGCCCAGTCGTACATCGCGGCATGCGAGTGGCGCGTTTGCGGTGGCAAGTTGGTGACGCTGACACACAGCCATATGTTGGACCAGCTCGTGTGTCAAGAAGTATTTGAGCAAAAGCAAACCAGTCACCAGTCTTTGAACGGTTTTTGCTACTGTACCTCACCACGTCGCAGCAGGCCTTCATCATTGCGTGACCCTTTCCCTGTTCAGCAGCGATGCTCACTTGAGTTCCCAAGCCAATTAAACTGCCATTGCTGCCACGTTGCTGCAACTCTGCAAGCGATAAACCCATAAGCGATAAAGCATCCATACAGGCCCACACCTGCTGGATGTACCGCAACAGGAGCTCTACAAGTGCTCGAGTACCAAGCCGTGCATTCCAACTTGGCTGGTACAAACATATTCCGTTCTTTGGGTTGTCCCTGCACGTTGACTGTTGCTGACCTACCAACGAGCCATTCAAAACGCACATCGTAAAACGGCAGTGACCTTCCTGAGTCCTGAGTTAACGACGTGCTGCAAAGCTGCTGTTCCTGCGTTTACTATGCCAAGCACACACCAGCTCAGACGTAGGTTTTGGGTTATGCTTCTTTGGTTCAAAGCTGCTTGGCGCTGCGGAGAACAGCACAGCAGCGGACACAGCACAGCGCAGCAGGATGGATGCGCTTGTGGAGCAGGATGAGCACGAAGGTAAGCATGAACCTACTGTGCAGGCCTGCCTGACTTTGCATGGCGTGCGCTATGCAACCACCTCCCAAGCACGCTTTATGTTTGATTGCGCATCGTGCTTGATTTGCGCAGTCCACGCTTGCGGTCACATGCAACAGCACGAGTGGGAGGCAGCTTCCCATGCTCTAACCCTTTGGTTGGGTTGAGAACTTTGCACGCACGCCCCTGGTTTAGCTACAGAGTCGAGGACCAGCACAATTTTGGCCCTCGAGCTAAACCAGGCGCTTGCGTGCAAAATTCTTAACTCAACCAAGCCAGGGCGTGGGGAGCTGCCTCCCACTCATAATGTTGTGCGACTGCTAGCATATTTAGGCATGGAAGTGCTTTCACCATGTCCATGTGCGTGATGTTCAGCATTCAAAGTCGCACGGCAAATTTGCCACGCCCAGTGCTCGAGTCCAGTCCTTGCGTCAAGCCGTGTGCTGAAGGCACACTGTTTTTCGCATGAGGTTGTTTTCCAGTCCAAGGAGCTGCTTTCGCCCATTTGCACTGGTTTGACAGTGGTGGTCACGTGCTTGTTACGGGTGTGCCCACGCCACCCAAACCTAAACACACGCGTCACAGCGATTCCCTCATTTCAATGTGGCTCAGACATGTTTGTTCCCATGCCACCAGTCGGTTTCGCAACTCAGCCCGCCGAAAGGGTCTTCCATAACCGCACGTTATGGAAGACCCTTTATTTGTCGCGGGCTGTGCGGAGAACCCGTCTGGTGACATGGGAAAAACAAGCAAGCGAGCATGTTTTCAGACCAACATAGTAGTGTTAAAAATCCTGCCGCAGGCTTCCCCTTGGAAGCATCCAAGTCGCCTCAGTGCACTTCACCTGGCAAACCCGTGCGTGCCCTGCGAATCAAATGCTTGTGACATAGCCCATGCAAAGAGAACCTAGCCAAGCTCACAGCAGGCGTAGCGTCTAGGTTCTCCGTGTGGTATATGTCACAAGCATTTGCAGGATTGGAAAGGGCACACACGTGTTTGCCAGGTGAAGGTGAGGCCTGGTTTCGCCACACCCAGCTGGCATACTCACTTGTCAGAGCAAGGAGGCGCCTGATGGGTTATAGTAGGGTGTACTTGTGAGCGTTTCATCCCCTCAATTGTAACGTCAAGGGGTTGCTGGACCCAATGGAAACTCCAGTCCCCTTCCGAGAGTTTCTTCACGCCCACCAGCAAATCGTGGGCCAGGCTATAAAAAACCACCACCAACACCTCGCATCCTCAACTTGGTGCATCGCGTCTTGCTTTTAGTTATCACTACTCTGTCTCCCCTCCAGCGCTGTTTTGCTGCTCCGACGCGACACCCCACGCCTGTTTAATTATGTCCAATTTGACCGGGACGATGTTGTTTGGCCTCGCGGCTCACCGTGAGGAGCGGGTAGGTGGTGCGGGTAGGTGGTGCGGGTGTTGCTGTTTAGTATTGCTTCACTGCGCCTATCATCGTCTCCCCAAACAAAGCCGCACTGCCTCTGGGGCTCCCCTGCCCTGCATGCTGGAACCAGCAGGCCTCGCTCCCTCTCCTCAAGGAGTCGTCCTTCTACAATAGACTGTTCAAACAGTGCATAACATGCTCCATCTCACGACTATGGCGTATGTCCAGCGTGCTTTCCAAGTGCTGAGTGTGCATGCCAACTGCTGTTTTGTTTGTGGCACACGGCAGGCACAGACGGGCCCAGGTGCACCCACCCATGGAGCTGCCAGGGCGCGTTCCTCAGCCTCAGCGCCTGCCACGGCAGCACCAGCTCCGATGACGGGCTCCATCTGGAGCTCAGCTTTGTCAGGACTGCTCAAGAGGTGAGTCAAAATGCCTGCTGCTGTTATCATGCGGCCCGCCCACCACCACGCACTCCAGCGTTGCCTGCATACGAGTCATGCGCTCAGGCTGTGATATCTGTGTTAGAATCCTCGCTGCGAATCTCCATCAAGGTGCCTTGGGCAGCAGTCATGGTCAGCAGCCTGCCATGTTCGACGGACAACGTTCGACAGCATGCACGGTCTGGATAATAATACTGCGCGTACGTACCGTGTGCAGTTGCCAAACTTCTTGTCAACTAAATAAATATGTCTTCTAAACTGTACACTGTGCAGGTTCACGCCTCAGCCACCATCCTGCGAGGTCCCCAGCGAGCGGCTGGTTGATGACCTCCGTGCCACAATCGACTGCGGTGCAAATGGTTTGGTGCTGGACCTTGAGGACCTGGAGTGTGTGAAGGAGCTCAACCATAAGGTTCAGCAGTCACAAACGTTTACTTCGGTTATGACCGGGAAGGTGAGCGCAAGCTAGGCGTTTTGCACCACTTCTGTGTTCATCCACATTCCGGCTTACGCGGTGTGCGGCCTTTGCCATTGTCTGCGTTGTGAGACGCTTGCTTGCTCTTGTGAGGCAGTGATGGGCAGGGTGTTGCTATACACACCTAAGCTTGCCTTGTTTATGAGCACTGGTATAGTCCTTGTAACACCAGCAATTTGTCCTTGTATTGGCCACGGACATTTGACAATGCGATGCGCTAATGACTGCAGACCTGGTCCCTCCTCCATGGCAACTATGGTGGCGTAGTTGCCCACATGTTCGCCGGACGCCGACACCGCCAGCTCCTGCACGCCGACGACGCCGGCCGGGCAGCGCTCAAGGTGGTGGTGTGCGTCCACGGCAACGCCCTGCAGGCCGAGGACGCCGGCCTGCGCTACCAAGAAAGCGTGCTTGACATCGCAAGCGCGGCGCTGGATGTCACGCGCTCTGTGGGCGCGGCGGGCGCGCTGACGGCGGCGCTGTCGGCGGCGTGCGGCGGCGGCTTCTCGAGGTTCCATCACGACCTGTGCATGCAGGTGTGTTTTGAGTTATTTGGTTCCCGTGGGGCCATGCAGTGTGCTTTCCGTGGGGCCGTGCAGTGTGCATGTAGGCTCGCTCGCTCGACAGCCAACCACTGCGGCAACAGTAGTGTGCTGCTGACAATCTGAATGTGACACCTGCCTTGCCTTATCACCAGCTATGTGTGCATGCGTCGGGGATCAAAAGGAACCAACCGCGCTCTGTATGCACATGCGTGACGCCTGCTGCTGTGATGCTTGCTGCTGTCTTTTTGGCTTTGCAGGAGGCACTCGTGAATGACGTCATGTGTGCGGTTTGGTGGGACCCGGAGGTGTACCTGCAAGTGCCCGTCTGTGACTCTGAGCTGCTGCCGACAGCAGGCGCCAGGGCACGGCGGCTGCACGGGATGTTGGAGAACCTGCGGGAGCTCGTGCGGGATTCCCTGGTCTCGGCCGGTGTGAACGTCCCGTGCAGAAAGGCACAAGCGAGGTGAGCTGACGTGCACACACATGTGTGTATGAGTAGCATGACACACCTGCTGGGTGTGCCGCACAAACCTGTGATGGATGATATGCCGTATAACCGTAGGGGTTTGCTAGGGTTTATACAGTAAACCACCATCCAGGCCAGGCTGGCATCCAGCTGTGCATGTCAATGGGCATGCTTATCGCAGGGCTGGTGCTTGCATTTGGGTGCATGCATGGCTTCCTGCCCCTCCTCATGCGCAACCGTGATGCGCAACGCCTTGGTTAGCATGGCATGATTACCGGGCTTGAGTGTCGCCGTGTTTTGCAATCATGCATATTGCAACCATTCCGACACTGTGGCTTGTGCCCCTCGCTCCTCACGCTGTACTCAATCGCTGCGTGCTCGCCTGTGTGTGCTGACCTGCGCAGGATTTTTGAATCAGTCATCTGCAGCGGTGGCCAGGGGCCCCGCCTGGTGGCCGGCGTGATCGTGGAGGCCCTCAGGCACGCCGCTCGGCAGGCCAGGGCCGCCGCGCCCTACGAGCCTCTGACTCCTCTTCGCCTGCGAACGCTCGCAGCAGGTGGGTGATTGTGAGACCCATGCCTGCCATGCTGTGTGGTGTGTGTGCATCGCAATCATGCCGTCCTCCTATGCGTGCTTGCGCATTGACTGTTCGTGGTGTGTGCGTGCATGCACATTCATCCATGTGTACCGTGTGAGTTTTCGATCGCCATGGCGGTAAGCACGCACGGGCCGTGAGCAAACATACATGCGCGATAAGCTACTTGGCATGCTTACACTCGGCAGTAACAGCTTTGTTTCTGACTGCTTGCTTGCCGGGTCCACAGCATTCAGTCACTCAGCAATGTACGTAGTAAAGCCCCAATGAGACCCTGCTGATATATTGCTGACCGTCTGCTCTCCCCACCTGTGCGTGCCTCACCCCTCCCTGCCTGTCTTGCATGCGCAGGCCTCAGGTCACACGACTGGGAGATGATCCTGGACTCGTGCAGCATCCCGCGCTCGACCTGCCTGCGGCCGGACGAGGTCATCGTACGCGCGGCCACAGAGCACGCCACTGAGCCGGCCACCGAGCAGGCCAGCACCTCACGCACCTCCACACCCATTGCCGCCAACCGCTTCGCCCCCGCTGCCAACGCCAACGCCGCCACCACCAGCCCCCTCCTCGTCCTCACGCCCCCCACCTCTCCCCGCTCCCCTTGCTCCGTTTATGCGGCAGAGTTTGAAGCCGCAACCCAGGAGTCCACCGACACGGACACCAGCGCCGACGACAGCGAATCGCACGTAGACTACGCCTCCCAGCAGCGCTGGCCTGCTGCATCATGTGCCCCCTCGGACGACGCCCACGTCACCCCCTCCGCCTCCGCCTCGCCTGCCACGTCCTGCTCTACGCATAAAGATTGCGCAGCCGTCAAGACCAGCGCATTCACTGTGTCAATTTATGCCCTCGCCTACGCAGCGGGCGACGAGAGCGTGGAGGGCGTGGGGAGCAGCTGCGGCAGCGGTGAAGACTCGGCGGCGCTGCTGCACCACCTGCTGCACAGCGGTTCCTCGGGGCTGAGCGGCAAACCCTCCTCCTCCTCCTCCCGCGCCTCCAGCTGCGAGCTGGGTTCGGATGCCGCCAGCAGCAGCACTGCCCTCGTCACGGCCAGCTCAGGCAGCATGGTGTGGGCCAGCGAAGAGCCCGCTGATGGAACCATGAGCAAGGAGCATGCCAGCAGGCTGCTGACGACTGGCTGCATCATGACCACCATGTAGGCTGTTGCCTGTGGTGCAATCGTCCGCCTTGTTCGCCTTGCTCCTGGTGCCTCTTACGGATCACTCGGTTGCACGCCTATGTCCTCGTGAGTTGCTTGCTGGTGGCCTGCTTGACGATCTCCCGCTACCCCTGATTGTATTCACGCACGCCATTGGTCGTCTGTGGGAATACCCGTGCTGGCCTGCGGTACTAACGGCAGCTTGTCGTGAGCGCCAACATGCCGCATGCGATATACATGTGATGCACACCTGCTGATCTTCGTTTCCGTCATGCCAATGCGCCCACTACGCTTATTCTCCTAGTGGTTTGCTGACATTTCAATTATGACTATGACGATTGCTCCTTCGTTCCGGTTGACCCCGCTCTGAAAGCCAAGGGTGAGAAAGGACCTCTGCTTCTCACGTTTTTTTACCTCGATTTGAACGTTTGGATTTGAACCATTGATTGCTTCATGATTGCGATGACCCATTGATCTTGCCCGCACAACCGCCATGGCGGATCAGCTCAGACACCCCCGCTCCTGAACACTCTCACTCAAGCCTGGCGTTACACACGCTCACTCGCCTCTTTTGGTTCCCATCTGGGGGAAACATGGGCCGTTTGGCCGACACACTCCTCTTGCTTGATGAAACATGCCATAGCACACGCTCCCACACAGCCATACGCACCTGCACACAGCAAGTTCAAGCCCTGTAACGAGCCCCGCTGCTTTCCGCTTTTGCGGGTGATGCAACGCGCCGCGCAGTGGACGCTACTTAGATTGCCCCGCTGAGATAGCCATGCTCACCACGAGTGCAGCATGCGTGCCCCTGCAGCAGTCCCACATGCGGTCCTGCGTGCCATGCATGTATGCAGCATGCAATCATGCAGAGAAGAAGGGGTTGCAGGTGCTGGCAGGCCTACTGCAAACAACTGGGCTCCTCATCCCACATCATATGCACACGTAGCGACGTACGCCACCAAATGAGTGGGCACGCATCGCGCACACAACGCAAACTTGCGAAACTACTACCCACGAACAATAGCCTGCAAGACTACCGGGTGTACAGGGCTGAGCAGTTAATGCATAACATATTCGCGTGCCAGAGCCCTCAGCCAATGCACGCATTCGACTTGCCTCGTGCCATGTGCTGTTATGGCGGATCTGCCTGCATGCAGGCCTAGCAGACCGCTGCGACGGAAGGATCAATGTGGGTGCGCAATCAGCTGTGTCGTCACGCTTGCACGCATGACCGTGCGCTGTGTGTGGTGGGGCAGGTGCCCTTCGATTTCCTGGCCAAAACCCATGCTGGGCTTGCTATGCGATGCGGTGGTCTCCTTGTGGCCGCTCCATCTGCACTAGAGCCACACCAATGCCGGCTGCGTGTGTGGTCGTGTGTGTGGTTTGGTGTACAGCCTGTGTTCTTTGGCGAGTGTGCATTTGCCAAGCGTTTGGGCTGTCACAGTTTGTCCGCGTGCAGCAGGATTGCGGTCAGGCAGCAGCTCTGCAGAGAGTTCTGCTTAGCAGAGTTTACACAGGCGTTTGGCCTTTTTTACACACATGGCAGTCGTGAGGGGTCAAGCCGCATTGGTTTGGCCGCGAACAAAGTGACAGTTGGAACGCAATGTTGAGGGGCCATCATTCCCAACACACGACACCCCCTTTGATTTGGGTTATTTGCACTGTCGATTCAATGCTTCCAATCCTAGCTTAAGTTGTGTGAGCAAGGTCGCAGGCAAACTGCCGCACTGCCAATACTGCCGCAAGATTACAATGTGAGAGTTTCACACCCGCACAACACACATACCTGAAGAGCATTTACTGTGTAGGGGCATTCAGGTGCCATAATCTCTACAAGCATGGCTGCTGCTCGCGCCCCGGTGCGGGATTCGGTGAATGCATCATTGGGCGACTGTTGGAGCCTCATCCTTACAAACCTAGCCAGCTATCGCAAGGACATTGGAAACGCAAGAGCAGCGTGCAGGACTTGGGCCGAAGACATCCAGCGCAACCTTGTGCGTCTTGAGGTTTCGTGCCCGCCAGCATCGTTGGCGGTGCTGACTCAGAAGTTCCCGTCGATAGCAGAGCTGGAGGTGACTGCCGGCCCAGAAGCAGGCGTGGAGGGACAGATGTCGAGCGCCCCAGGCTGGCGTGTATCACAGCTCAGCCTGCGCTGCGCTGTGCACCGGGGAATGAACGTCAACCTCGCTGCTGCGTTGCCACCACTGACCCGCGCAGCGTTGACACAGCTGTGCATGCACCGCTGCCACTTGGAGGACCTCGTGGGTTTCAAAGTGAGTAACACAGCTATCAACCCTACTCCTGCTGTTCACCTCCCTTCAACTCGATGGGAACCGTTCCACTCGTTTACCTCCCACTCATCAGACAATAGGGTTTCTAGGACACAGTCCGCAGTGCCCCAAACATTCTGCACAAGGTGTAGTATGTGACACAGTCCCACTCTGTCATCTTTGTTTGCAGACGCTCTCGTCACTGCGGCACCTGGTCATGCACTCGTGTACATTCTCCGACGCTGCCGCCAGCAGCCTCGCGGACAGCCTGCGCTGCCTGAGCAGCTTAAGACTGCTGCAGCTAGAGTGCCCCTTTGCCCGAAGGCCTGGCGGCAGGACAGCGGTGCCGAACTTGAGCGGCCTGGCCAGCGCCGCACCGCGGCTCGAGCGGCTGTACCTCCGCCTGCCATGCACAACGCCTGGACCCCTCCTGGATGAGATGTCTGGTTTGACACAGGTGGGCCCATGCATCATGCCAGCATCATTACTTGTCACAACAAAATGGCATGTGGCGTGCAGTTGTGTCTTCAACTTCCATCCTTGAGCTGCTACATTGAGGGCGTGCATGTGGCTGGGTGGGTGATTGCTCCGCGTGTCGTCAGGCCATGCCGTGTGCTATACACAGCCTGCGAAGCATCTGCTGCAACATGGTGCGGCACTATGCAGGTGGGTGACTGCCCGTGCGAATTGTCACGGCTGTTCGTGCACAGTACCGCGTCAACGCGTTGAAGTGTCACACATCTTGCATTTACAGGGCCGGTCTTGCCAACGCGATGTGGGTCACATGTTTGAGTGACGCGTCAAGACATGGCAGGCGTTGTCTTGCCACGTGACTCAAAAACATGTGACCCACATCGCAGTGGCACGACCATCCCACAGGTTCAAGTAGTGATGCGAGTTGTGTGCCGATGTGGGTCATCGCTTATCAGGCTGCGCATTCATCCAGCATGCAGAACTCTGCTTCACCTACCGCCCTACGGTGCTGTTGTGTGCACAAAACAATCACCTGTTGTGCAATGTGTCAGCTGGAGGTGCTGGACCTGGAGGCCCACTCCCTGGACCTCACCTCGCTCGCTGAGTCAGCGCCCGCCAGCCTGAGGAGTGCCCGCCTCAAGGCGCACATGCATGTTGACGACAGGCGAGTACGCGGGGCTGCTGCGATTTCACTCCACGATGCATGGGGTGAACCTCGTCAGTCATTTAGGCCACCAGCGGGATGACGGCAGCTATGACGTCATGCAAGTCAAGATTGATTAACGCACTGATTGACTTTGCGTGCATCTTATGCTCCGCAGTCCGCACCATGGGAATTTGAGCATGGATGGTGAACACCCCCGGCGTATGTGTGTGTCTCTCGTTCTGACGGCTTCAGTACCAGTTTGCATTGCGTTGTTGTTGCAGGGCGCTGTCGAGCCTGGCAGCATGCCTCAGCCGCCTGACTTCCCTGAAGCTGGAGCTCCCTGCAGACGCATGGGCCACCACAGCGCCCGCACCAGCGCCTGCTCACCACCACCACCAGCATGCAATCATGGGCCTGCCAGCTGCAGCAGCACCTCAGGGTCATGCGATTGGAGCAGCAGCAGGACAGGCGCCTGTAGCGGGGCAGGTGGGGCCATGGGCTGCTCACCTGCAGCATCTGCAGCAGCTCCATCAGCAGCAGCAGCAGCAGGCCGCAGCGGCGCAGCAGTGGCTTGCCGGAAACGGCGCTGACCCTGTTGACCACCACAACGCGGCTGGTCAGGCCGCTGCCAACGTAGCAGGCGGAGGCTTCCCCGGCGGTGCAGCCGCTGACGCACCGCAGCCGATGCAGGTGACAGCCGCGGGGGTGCGTGACCTCGCCCGCCGCCTGCCGGGGCTATCCTCGCTGGCCCTGTGCGGCCTGGCGGTTTCGCCCGATGGCCTCCAGGAGCTCTGCGGGCTCCGAAACCTGCACAGCATCCGGCTGCCAGGTGTGGTGGCCCCGCGCACGTGTCCTGTACGCACGCGTGTGGTTGGCGGTCGGCCAACGTTGATACGATGATAATATACAGCGATGAGTTGAGTCGATGTGTGTCAGTGTCGGGGTGTTAGGAGCGGGCTGGTTTCCTGGCTGGGCCAGAGTGTGATGCGGGCATGCAGCGGTGGAGGTGGAGGGCAAGGCGTTACGCCATTGTTACGCACACGCAGCCTAATGCCCTCCCTGTCAGCGCTGCACTTAACCACCGCAGTGCACTCCCGTGTCTGGTACCTGGTCACACCCTGGTCTGGTATCTGCTGCACGCAAGTGACCCACATGGTATGGTATGGTATGTTACATCAGGAGCGTGTCGGCCAAAACGCCCATGCTCCCCCCAGATCGGGACCAGAAGGCAAGGAATCGGACCCACATGAGTACATGACCGTGCTGCCCTGTAGGCGTGCAAGGCGTGGATGACTCACTCCTCTACCTGCTAGATAGGTCGGGGCTGCTGGCCCGCCTGCACACGCTGGACCTGTCAGCGACGAGCATCAGCAACATCGGCCTGGCACTGCTGGGGCGACGCGCAGCTGCCGCTGCTGTCAGTGGCGTACCTTCGGCCGCGCCGTGCACAGGCGCAGAGGTCGGTCCGTACCCTGCAGCAACAACAGGCAGAGATGCTGTCAGCATTGTCAGTTCAGCGGCGGAAGCGCGAAGCGGCCCCCAGGGCGGCACCGTCAGCTCCAGCGGCAGCGGGAGCAGCAAGTGCGCAGCCCTGCGCGCTGCTGCCAACAGCAGCACTAGCGCCGGCGGCACTAGTGCCAGCAGGCCCGCTGCTGGGCTGTGCCTCGCCCAGCTGGATGTCAGCGGCTGTAGCGCTTTTGTGAGTGACGCCGGGGTCGCCGCGCTGGCGCCGCTGCTGCGCGGCCGCCTGCAGTGGCTGTCGCTGGCACATAACGAGAGGTGCGGCTGCGTTTGGTTCAGGCGCATTATTGCGCTCTCATTTAGTATGCAGCTGCTGCGGTGGCTATGCAGAGGCCTTGCGTGCCCATGCCGTGAGCTTGCCAAGTAGGACATATGTTATGTTACATCAGGAGCGTGTTGGCCGAACGGCCCGTGCTCCCCCCAGATGGGGACCAGCAGAAGAGGTTCACCAAGCTATGCACGTGCCATGCTAGGGGGCCACAAGGGCTAAGCGCAGCACAACAGCATCATGCAGCATCATGCATCATGCAGGGTTGCATAATACAGTAGGACATACGGTACAGTACAGTACGGTGTGCAAGATTGGCGTTAGTACCGGTACACCCAGTTCCTTGCGGGCTTGGTCTGTTGCTGTTGTTGGGCGTGAGTCTTTGTCCGGTGCGGTCAAGCTGTAAATCCGTGTCCTTGGCAGGTGATTAGGTGAGCCTAGCAGATAGCAACGCCCCGGAGTACGGTAACCGCTCCTTTTGCCCCTCCCTTGCCTGCCTCTGCGCCTGATGCACCGCCCGCAGGATTGGCAGCACGGGCGTGAGCTCGGCGCTGCGCCTGGGGGCGCCTGCGCTCACGCACCTGGACCTCAGGTTCACCAGCGTGGGAGATGCAGGTGAGGCGTGTGCACTCACTGACAGGCGCAGTGGGGGTAGAGCAGCATGCACGCTGCACACACATGCGGTAACATAATCGCAGTAATGGTCTGCAACGCCATTCCATGATTGGGTGTAGGTGTGAGGCCGGTGAAGGCAACCAACCACACCACAGAAAATCTGTTGGGGCTTGTTATCTCAGTGGCAGCCTGCTTGCGCGTGCATGTTGTGGGCAAGATCGCCACCACACAGGGACCTGCTGACCTTCTGATGTAACAGCCTCACTAAGAAACTCGTCTGCATGTGCATGCGCGTGCTGTGCGTGTCTGCACCCATTGTGTGGTGGTGGGGGCAGGCGTGTCTGCACTGGCGGCGGCGCGCCCCTCCCGCCTCAAGACGCTCAAGCTGGACGGCGCCGCGGGCGTCACCTCCAAGGGCATCGCGGAGCTGGCCCTCGCCGCCACATACCACACCAGCGCCACCGCCTCCGCCCCCGCCACCGCCACCACAGGCACAAGCGCTACAAGCGCCACAGGCACTGCAGGCACTACAGGCACCGACACCACAGGCACAAGAGCAGATGCGGCTGGTGCTGGCGATGGCGCTGGCGCGGGTGAGACGAGCTTGCAGCAGCAGCAACAGCAGCAGCAGCAGCAGCAGCTGCCTGCCGCCTGCCGTCAGCACGGGCCGCTGCAGCTGCCGCTGCTGGCGTTGGAGGAGGTCACCCTGCGCGAGGGGCGGGCGGACGCACAGCGCGCGCTGCAGCGGCTGCTGCCGGGCGCGTATGCGGCCGGCACCCGGCGCCAGGTGCCTGGCTGGTGGGTGGCGTGCTAGCGAGATCTGGCGCTGCACGCCTGCTGTATTCTGTGTGTCGCCTACCCAGGGTTGCATGGGTGAGGTTGGTGTAACTCTGAAGGCCAGGGCCTTGATGTGCACGCGGAGAGTTGGAGAGTGGAGACCAGTTGCCCTTGTCGGTGGGTGCCGAGCGCAGATGGATTGGTAGGGTAGACTCACACTGTTGCATGTGATGACTGCTGCCCTGCTCTGGCAGTGCACGCACAATACATAGGGATACGGTACAAGTGGTACACGCAGTTGAGGCAGGCAACAGGCAAGTGGGTACCCGCCTTGTGGTAGGTGGGAGCAACCGTCTGGCACGCTGCTTGCTTGAACGGCTCGTACCATGCCGCACAAATGTACAAATGTACAAATGCTGCCAGAAACGAGCGTCGCAGCATGCTGCACAAGCACAGGACTGCGTCCTCCGCTCTAAGTTGTCGGTTGCCCACCAAGTGTTGGATTGTGGATTGTGGATTGTGGATTCTGGATTGTGCCCACCAAGTGTTGGATTGTGGATTGTGTCGTCCGCCGTGTCGGTTGCCCACCACGTGTTGGATTGCCTCGTTGCGAGTTGCGGATTGCGCGCCAGCCGCAGGTTTGAAGGTCTTTCACGGCGT
The DNA here is from genome assembly GCA_001662385.1 of Chlamydomonas asymmetrica. Lineage (NCBI taxonomy): Eukaryota > Viridiplantae > Chlorophyta > Chlorophyceae > Chlamydomonadales > Chlamydomonadaceae > Chlamydomonas > Chlamydomonas asymmetrica. The sequence continues at coordinate 50,250 of BDDA01000237.1, read as the reverse complement.
GTACCCGGCATGTACCCTGATAAGGGCAACGCATCCTGTATACAGAATGTGTACGCCACTCATTTAGTTCATTTTGTGCAGGACCAGGTGCAGGACCTGTGTATCATCAATGCACACCCGCAACGATGAGAGATTATAAAACGTGTATGGTGCACTCGTGTTGCGCTGCTGCGACTTGTTGGCTATTCAGCCCTGGTGTGTGACGAGAGGTCAGCTGATGGTGTGACATCGGTGAGCTCCAATAAAGCCTTGATGGAGTGCGTTGTGACTCTTGACACTCTGACAACGCAGCCCATGAAGGCGTTGTCGGAGCTCTCCGGTATCACACCATCAGCTCAGCTCAACGTTGCGCGATTACCTGCCCTGCCCTGCCTGCCCTGCCTGCCCTGCCCTGCCTGCCCTGCCTGCCCTACCCCGCCTGCCCTTCATACCTCTCGAGCTACTGATTTTGTAGATTTTTACGCCATTGAGATTTCTTGGATTTCAAGACCGTCGACTAAGTTGTGTGGCCCGGAACTTTGCCACCTTGTTGCGGCGTGTGTCCATCCTGCCTCCTGCAGATGCCTGTTGCAGTACGCACCCATGACTCATCGCTATCCTCATGCACACTGATACCGGCCAATTTGCAGTGGCCTTCAGCAGTTAATGCGTACCGACCTTTCTCCTGTGCAAAACCTTTCCCACGCCATTTGCTTTGACCAAGCTCATGTGGTTTGGCTAGCATTAGCGCACTGCCTGGGGTGCGTGGCTCGCATGGTTTCCCATTCCACCTTGCTGTGCTGGATCATACAAACGCTGGTCGTGCTGCTAAGCACGACCAGTGCTTGGAGCATTTTTATCTTGCTACCGCTGCCGCTGTTTTCAGGCGCAAGGAGGCGATCGTGGCTGCTATTGTTTGTACTGTGAGCGTTGCAGCATGACGTACGAATAATAGGAGCCATCCTCATCTCCTTGCACCTCAAAACAGCGGCAGCGGCACGCGTACGCTTGCCCCCCCCCCCCGCCGCACTCACCAACCCCTGCCGCCTGGCTGAATCGCGGCCCTGGCGAGCGGCAAGCTGGCTCCGCAGCTCTTGCTGCCTGCCCACCGCGCGCCAGCGGCTGTGATTCAGCCAGGCGCAGGTTTGGTGAGTGCGGCGGAACAGCCTGCTTGCAGGTTGCGGCGTGCATGCAGGCCACCGAGTAGAGCCTAAGGAAGCACCTTACAGTGGCTGGCGTGCACGTCCCCTAAGTCCTGACATTCTGTCTTGCCACGATTGCTGTGGAGGAGTGTGCCTTGCCCCGCTGCGGGTGGGGTAGCATGCCGCAGCTCCCCAACCCCCACATACAATAAACACCTCACTCGCTCTCATCCATCACGATGAGCAGGAGGTGCAGGCGTGTAGCCCAATATGGCATGTTTGTGTGCCGCCTTGTGCGCGCGCTTGTACCTGTTTGTAGCATATTTGTAGCATAACCCGGCGTCAAGGACTGGCGCTTTGGTAACGCGAAGAAGCCCCTCACTGCTTGTCTGTCAGACACACACGCCAAATGTATGTCCTGTACGGTCCCAGGTGTGCTCCAGCTGTTGGGATCGCGTGCGTGTTGTGTGCGCTTCTTGTTGGTGGGCTATGTGCCCATGTCACCCGTTGTATGCACCCATGCCTTGCTGAGCAAACCGATCCCGGCAGGTCTTGTGGTGCAGGGTGCGTGCTTCTGAGTTTTTCGGGCTTCCGCTCGATCCTGTGTCCACTCGTGCATGCGGCATGAGCGGATTGTACAATGTGCTGTCGTGTGGTACACAGTACGTGGTCGGGACGGAGTGGTGCTGCCATTAGCTGGTGCTGGACACCTGTGCAATCTGCCACCAGGCACCCACCATGCGCGAATAAATGTCAATCCGCGGTTTTGTGTTGCAGCCCGCCCACGGTTGGCCATTGTAGTTGATATTGGTGCAGTGCTAGCGTTGGGGGACCCAGGAGGTGGGGAGTAGATGGTTGGCTGGTGTGTTGTGTCGGGCCCTTGCCATTGTCATTGGAATTGTTAGCAGCATTCCTGGTCTTGCACCTGCCGCTGCGCTGCGCTGCATGTGGTCCACCACTCTACGCTGGCACATGCGCGTGTCGTCTGCCTGGCTGTTTGATTATAGATTTATAGCATGCGCGCCTCAGACGCCTCATGTGTACGTTTCCTGTAGCCTGATAGCAGGCAGCGTTGCAGCCTGGCAACGGAGGCCAGCAGCATGCAGCGTGCGCTTACAGGCAAGGCTAATAACAGCTTGCACGCAGCGCACACACCGGTAACACCTCGCCACCCTCAGGTGCAGTTCCCATCATCACGCATAACTTAAGCACACTGCACGGCCCCACGGAAAGCATACTGCATGGCCCAACGGGAAGTAAACAGCAGACGTTCAGCGCATACTCCTCCTCAGCAGGCGTGATCGGTGCGCCATGCACGCTGTGCAATCGCTGCAGTGCAGTAGTCTCGTGACGCAGTGCATCAGTGCATGGCATGTCTTAGTGCAACCCAGGCATGGTAGCGCCATTCATGCAGCTGGCGTTCCATATTCCGCGCTGTCACGTGTGAGCCCGTGGCACGTCCAGCGGGGCAGCGCTTTGCAGCAGCGCCGACAGCCATGCATACCGTTTGCTGATGAAGTGGGGTTGGTCCCCACGGTGGCAGGGTTGGGGGTGGGTGCAATGAAGGTGGGGTTGGGACCAGAATGGATGGTCCTGTATGATTTAGGTGTCTGAAGATCACGATTATTTCCAGGGACTAGCGTGCAACCAGGCGGTGCGACACTGCGCGCGAAAATCTGGTTCAGGTAGTTCAAACGCAACAACATTTTGTGGTCTGTTCGTCTTGGCCAACTGCTGCAGTTGGTGCTCTGCCAGCTGGCTGGGCAAGTGGGGCATTACAAGGCTCTTGTTTTGTCGGTGCCCAGCTTTCTTCACGCGTTTCGCAGCATACCTTGGACTGTTGCCCTAGCGCACAGCTACTATAGTAGCCGCTGAGGGAGTGCCTGCGTCTACCTGCGAGTTCAGAAGGGATCCAGTGAGACATGGCGTGACATGGCGTGCTGGACTGAGCGCAACATGCACTGCGCCTGAGACTCCTGGCGCCTGGCGGTATTCAAAGTCTGCTTGAATACGCACAAATCTAGGCCTATATTTGCTGCGGTGTAGGCCTTGGAGTTTGCCACAGCGCCTCAGAACCCCGCCACTGTGCGCCTGCAGTCGTCAGCGCTTCCGAGGAGCGACCTGTTCTCTCGGCCTCCGAGGACTGAACTGCCGTACTGCTCGAGTACAAGGCCCTCCAGCAAGCAGAGGTGCGCTTCGTGCACTACTCAACGCATTGTGCAATACGCACGTTCATCCGGTGAACAGTCGCTGCTTCAGGACATCTGCTATCAACGGACTCATACCGTGCTGCTGCTTTCAGCTAATCACCAGATGTGCTGTATGTGGCTTGTGTGTTCCTCAGCGCAGGCAGCGCGATGTCGGTCCGGAGGTTCTGCTCTGATGCGCTGAGGGACTCCAACGTCTTCGTAACGCACAAGCATCTTTCCTTCCAATTGCTGGTTATGGGCAGCGCCTGTGTTGCCATCACTTGGCTTCAGGTGGAGGCGCAACTGGATCCCATGAAGCGGCAGATTGAGGATGTGAAACATCAGATGCAGGATGTGAAGGCGGCGATGCAGGATGTGAAGGCGGAGATGAAGGATGTGAAGGAGGAGATGAAGGAGGAGATGAGGGATGTGAAGGAGGAGATGAGGGATCTCAAGAGGAGCATGGCTCGGTTGGAGCGCATGTTATTGTGGACCCCTGCAGGTCAGCCTCGCATCATCAATCCTGAGGACTGAGATTGAGCGTCAGCCGTAGGGCACACATGCATGCAAGCACAGTAGGGGCGGACACATTCTGTTAAGAGTCGTGCGATGGCAGCGATAGCACCATAGCAGTGCACTCCACGCGATGCTACGCACAGCAGCGCAGGAAGGAAACGGGACGGTGACCGCACATTGCAATGCATGCCTGTGCAGCTGCCCATATGCACACGCAGGATTGCAGGCGCCAGCCGTCGGTACTTGTCCACTACGAGCCGCTTCTGAGTCTTAACTCCAACGTGTTGCTGGCAGCGTTTTGGTTTGTACGAGACGGGGGCTCCATCAGAGCCGGCATCCGTTTCGCGGTGCGAAAGCAGTATCGGTTGCTGCTCAGTACATACACCCCAATCCGTAATCCATTCGGCCTTGCATGCAACTTTGGCCTGAACCAGACTGCACCTGCAATGGTGGACCACCATGGGTTCAGCACCGTGTTCGTGTACCGGTAATTGGCAGCTGAACGACTGTCACGTTGCGAGTGGGCGTGATCGCAGTGCTGATGAAAGCGTGCGGGGGGTGACACTGCTGGCTTGCCAGGCTCAAACCTCCTATGCAAGGCTACATGCATTGCTGACCTGGCACATCACATCTGCAATGTGGTTTACTTGCATTTCGAGTGAAATCATGGGCATGCTTGTTGCAGCAGGCCGTGGACAAGCGTGTGTGTGTGCGGCTGAGCCGGCCGCGCAACGCGTACACGCTGATACGATGTGCACCCCAGTTCAACATGTAGCAATGTCAACACCCGGCATGCGCATATCGGAAACTGTTTGCAACCATGCTGGGCGGCTGTAACCAGGGCTGTAAACGAGGCAAGAGGTGACTAGTTGCATCTTCCGTGCAAAACGTGTTTCCACGTTACAGTGTCGGATCATGCTGGACTGGGGATGGCATCGGCGAAGGCGAAGAGACAGCATTTGTCTGCCCAGATTGTTCCGGTGCCAAAGTCAAGACCGTGACTTGCCAGATAATGCCTTTCCTGCCATCCTAGTCATTCCTTGCCCCCAGCGCTCCAGCAGTGCTTCCCGTTGCTGCACATCCACGTGCCTTTCCTGTCGGTCCAGTTCCGCAACCGCCCGATACATCCGGTGGGTCCAGCACATGCAGTGTACTTGCCAACATCACCTCCACAGCAGTAGTCAATAATAGTCGGTCCCCAGTCGTCAAATCCTTGATCCGGGTTAAGGTACCGCAATTCAGTCATACAACCAGCATGCATGCATGCACACAGAGGACACACACAGGAATACACACGCATGCACACACATCCACTGGCACGGTATCATGCGGCAGCGGCTTGCGCCAGCTCGGGGATGCCGGCCAGCGCCTGCCCCGCCGCGTGCAGCGAGCCCGTCACCACCACCACGCCGGGGCCGTCAAAGGCCCTGAGCTCCATCACCGCACGCTCGTACGCCGCGCCCAGGCTGGCCTGCACCAGCTCACGGCAGCGGAAGGGCCGGCCGCGCGACAGGATGGCGGCCGCCTGCCACTGGCCCGCCAGCGTGCCTGCGACGCACGCAGAGCACACGCACCATAACATCCCATTGTACGCGTCTTCTACGCTTAGAACTCCCTAAGCGTATTCTTACGGTCTACACTGTGTGCCATGCCTACGCACCACAGCACCATGCAGGCCCGTCACCCAGTGCTGGTATGCTTGGTTTTTGTTGTTTATGCATGGAATGGTGATAGCAATAGCAGGAGACGGTCAATGGGTGGGTGGGGTGACTGGGCTTAGGTGCGTGCATGGCAGCTTCAGCTTGATTGTTGTTGCGGGCAGGCCAACCTGCGCGTGTCACGCCTAATCATCGACCGCATGCCGTCACGCAGCGCCCTTACTACTCCTTGACAGCCAAAGTTGATGAGCACACACTTGTATGCGCCATTGCATGCAAGTCATGTGTGTCAAAATTTTAGCGATACGGTCTGGGCATACCCTTTCTGCTGCCCGCCCCCCCCCCACACACGCACACACCGCCAAAGGGGTGCAGCTGGTGCATTGTCATGTTTTGTACGCGAATTAACCTTCCACCACGGCTATTCCCGCTCACTCTGAACACTCGCTACTACGGTATTGTGCCATGTGAACCATGAATCCATGATGTGGGGCCCGCTCCCCAGCCTCCCCTCCCTTGCCCCTCCCAGGGACACCCAACCTACACATAATCAAATAAAGGATACACCCCATGGCTGGGGCGCTTATGAGGACACCCAACCCAACCTACCCGGTGCAGCCGCTCGCGCGTAGCTGCCCGCAATCGGCACCGACGTGAACACCACCACCTTGGGCACCAGGCCCCGCAGCTCCGAAACCACCGCCCGGTGGTCCTTGTCAGCCGCCATGGCCACCACCAGGACCACGGGCGCGGCCGGGAACGCAGCCTTCAGACCGGCCACCAGCGCTGCGGCCGACTCCGCCGTGTGCGCACCGTCGAGCACCACGAAGTGGCCCTGCTGGCGAGTGGCGGAGGAGGAGGCGGTGCCGCTCGATGTGGGCGGCCGCACGCGGAGCACTTGAAAGCGGGCAGGTAACGCGGCAGCGCTGAGGCCGTCTGATATGGCGGCGTCCGGCACAGCCCAGCCCTGGCGCCGCAGCTGCAGCGCCGCCAGGACCGCTGCCGCGACGTTGGCGTGCTGGTGCGGCCCCACTAGCCGCAGGCGCGCGCTGCACCCCCCCTGCTGCTGCTGCTGCTGCTGCTGCTCCCCCGGCGGTTCAGGCAGGGCGCTTAAGTCCCATTGCAGTGACACCATTTCTGACACGCATGACGCGTGAGCGGCGCGTCTCATGACCGTCCTGCTGCCGTCCGGCTGCTGGTGCCCCTGCCGCTGCTGCTGCTGCTGCTGACCCCCGGCGTCCGTTGTGCGGCTGCCAGCATCATCAGCACCAGCATCCAGCTGTAAACCTTGCGATGTCACCTTGACCTGTGGCGTGTACATAAGGCACGCATGCCGGTGTGGTAGAGATGATTGTTCCCGTGGGCCATGCCGATGTGCTTCCCGTGGGGCGGTGCAGTGTGCATATGCGTGTGCACACCGGTGTGTACATGCCACCTCGGGGTTCCCTTGGGACGTTCGGTGTGGCACTGATATGCACCACACACACACAAACTCCCGTGCGGACCGCCAGCTGTTCCGGTATGGTTTGAGTTTGCTCCTCTCACCGCGACTACCTCTGCGTGCGATGTGGTGCAATCCCTGAACCAGGCACCGCGTGTTGTGCATGGACCCCCAGGGCCGGTCAATCGGTCATGCATCAATGATGCATGAATGCATGACGCATTCGGGGCCTCTGCGGTGCCAGGCAGGTAATGGTAGCACGACCAGCAGGCAGGCAGTGTACCTGAGTCCCCCAGCGGGCCAAGCACGCGTCCCGCTGCGTTGCGCCCAGTGAATCACGCTCCGCATAAGCTGATATGCCCCACAGAAATTGATGTGGATTGAAGAGGAGACTCTAATCTGACCAGACAATGCATGCTATGATGGAATGCAATCGCAATCCATAATCCGGGAATCAGTATGGACACTGGTATGGGCATGCTCACCACTTGATCCGCTATGATTAGCGGAACCCGCAGCGCCGCCGCATGCTCCTGTAGCACAGGCAGCACCTCTGCGGCGTGCGGCTGGTGCGCGATCACTGCCGGCCGGCCCTGCTTGAAGATGCCTGCCTTGGCGCTGGCTATGGCCTGCAGGCTGCCGCCCAGCGCCTCCACATGCTCCAGGCCTGGGAAGTGGCAGCAGCAGGCATGCATGGAAAGTGGCCGGTGAGCAGAAAACATGCATTGTCAGGTTAAGGCGTGTGAATTTTGAGCAGCACGCATGCAGTCGTTGTGAAGTGAAGTAAAGTAAAGTGGCTACACACGGCGCACGGCGCACGGCGCACACTGCATAAACATTGAGGAGCAGCATGCATGCATGACTTCATCGCGTGAATGTGTGAATGCATGATGCATTCATGCATTGATACGGGGATGCATGTATTCAGCCTGTGCATGCATGCGGGGTTTCGTTGCCGAGACGCTGCTGCTGCGAACAGGCCCTGAGCCCCTGACCATGCAACAGCGCCCAGGGCGATGTACGTACTGCACTCATCACATGGCATGACCATGTGGTCGCTGCCCAGCAATTATATAAGGCGACCTGCCCAAACACGTACATGGATTGCCGACAACCGCTTGGCTCATCTTGACGCTTGGCTCATCTTGAAGGCGTGCAACTACGCTATATGCGGCTATTGCAGCACCATGTTAATGTAGCAATCAGCCCTTCCTCAGAGGCACGCGCTGCTGCCGTCCCCGAATGGCCTGAAGTCAATTGACCACGCGCTGCTGATCACGGCATCACGGGCCACCTAATCCATGTGTGCCCTGATGATGCAGCACGCATGACTCATGACCCACCAAGGCCGGTGATCACGGCGACCTGAAGGTTGTCCTGGCTGAACATGTTGGTGGCGTCCGTCAGGCCCCCGAGGCCAGTCTCCACCACCGCCATGTCGACCTTGCAGTCAGCGAAGTATCTGCGACCAACACAGTGAGACTGTAAAGAAGCAGGCTGCTACGCACGAAGACACGCTAGCATACTGGAACAAGGCTGTGAGCGGTCTCAATGCTTCTGTTGACTCAGGAATCGCACATAAAAGCGTGCTGGTAGACACGCATGCTTGCATTTGCACACCTGTATGCAAGCGCCGTGAGCACCTCGAAGTGGCTGAGCGCCCCCAGCTCCTGTGCTTGCTGCCTGCGGATGGCGTCTGCGTGGGCGCCCGCAAGAAACTGCAGGTCCTCTGGGGAGACGCTGCGTGCGTTGATGGAGATGCGCTCCGTGAGGTCCAGGAGGTGCGGGCTGGTGTAGAGGCCCACCTTCAGCCCTGCTGCGCTTAGTATGCTGGACAGGAACGTGGCTGTGGAGCCTTTGCCTATATGGTCAAGATAACAAAACGCAAAAGGGGCAAAGCATTTGTCCCTTGCAAGCAGCTCAACGTGCGCGGTTGGCCAAGAATCCAAGTTTGGCCGTGAGTACAAGAAGAGCCACACCCGAAACCTAGAAAACAGGGCTGAAAACATCAAAAGTCGCAGCGGTACCTTTGCTCCCTGCTATGTGCACGGCCTGCAGGCTCTCCTGAGGGTTGCCCAGCGCTGCCAGCAAGCGGCGCATCCGCGACAGGTCGAACTTGTCCGAGGCTGCGGTTCCTGCTGCAGCTGGAATTCCCTGAACCTCATAGTTGACCAAGGAGGATAACAGCTGGTCTAGGTCAGTGGAGCTACTCGAGAGAGCTCGAGCTGAGGACAGGCCCTGCTGCGCAGGAGATACCGCACGCCAAGCACGTCGTGCATACGCTGCTGCAGCGCTGGAGTGCATGGTGCGAGCAGTTCGGAGGGAAGTGAGGGTGGGCAAGGCATGCACGTTGTGATGCTTGCCTCGGGCGTTGGCCCCGTTTGACACAACGGCATCCGCTAAGCATCCATGCACATCCTCCGAGACACAGCGTGCCAGCATGGACACGAGATCAACTCGCCTCAAGCGTGCTGCAGCCAGGCGTGTGGCGCAGGCAGCAGGCAGTGGACCAGTCACGTTGCGCAAAGTGCTTGCTGCTTCACCCTACCTACCACCACCACCTCCTGATATGAAGCTGTCATGCTTATGTGCACCTCACCGCGATTGATTGATTGATTGGATAATTGGATTACATGGTCAGGGCTGGGGCCCAGTGGGAAGCCAGCAACAGGCCGCGAAGGCCAGTGACCACCTATGCCAGCGCATAGGAACGTGCACTCAAGCACAACACAAAAAGGCAGCAGGCATCATGATTATTCATGAGTGCATGCAAGCTGCACGCAGATCGACTATGTGTGCAGCAAGGCGCGCAGGGTCGCTGCTACGCATAGTTACTGCCATGGAGGCATTCACATCAGCAAACACATCAGCATACCGTTCACGCAAGCCGCTGTAGTGCGGGCATTCCTGGAACACATGCAATTCATCTTCAACGGCACGCATGTCACACCGCGTGCATATGCGGTCGGTACGTTGCATCCTTGCCACGGTCCGGCCTTGATGCACCTGCAGAAACGCCCAGTTCCCCAAACGGAAAGTGAAGAGCTCCCGTCTATGGGACGCTTGCATGAATGCACCATGGTGGCTGTGTCCTTCAGGCGGGGGTAATCCCATCCATTCAGCATGCGCATGGAATTTTGGGAACACTGTAGTCGTGCGCGGGGTGTCCAAGAAGTGTTGTGCCAATCTGTTCCGCCAGAAATCAGTCAAAGTGGCGGCGATAGCGTCAACGTCAAAAATTGTTCCCCACAGCTCAGCGAACGCTCCAGCCGGGAAAGGGCTGGCATGCCCACCCGCTGGCGCATCTGGCGCGAGGGCACCAATAAACGCAGCTGACAGGTAGTGTGTATCAGTAAGGCGGCTTAGAGTCGCCACAAACTTGCATACGCGGTAGCTCCAAGCTTTCTTGGTACCAGCCAACATCAGCCTCAGATCGTCTCTAGCCACATGCGCTAGCACGCTGCTGTCTCGCATTCGCATCTCATTCCAAACCTCCATTCCAAACCTCACCGCGATGCTGGTGTACGCGCAGTGTGTCAGAACGAGCGCCCAAGGGGCATGCGGTGTGATTCCCGTGGGGCCATCATACCATGATGATTCTGTATGCGTAGTGTGGCTCATGCGATGGCAGCAGTAGGTGAGACTGCACGCAGGCGGAGCTGGTGAGCAGCCCAGCAGCACCTTGGGAACGACACGGTCAAGGCGTTCGGGTGCCAGCCTGCAGGCAGGTGCCAGGCACACACACGCGCGCACCCAAGGCCTTCCGTATGTCATCCAGTCACCGCTCGCCAAAACCCATCCGCTTGCCCATGGCACACTCCCACATAATAGGTCAATCACGTATGCCAAGATGACGCATTTTGCATGCATTTCCATGTGGATGGCCTGCCCACATGGGACGCGCGCGTGCCTCGTGGCCAAGAGCTACCAGCTGTTGTTGTAGTTCGCCTCCGCCCCTTCCATTCCTTACACCATCCCCTACACCATCCCTCCTTCCCCCTCAACACCATCCCTCCGGGTGCCCCTCACTGCTGAGGTTGATGCCACGCTCCCCACGGCTCTACACCTTGTCGTGTTTTGATACACAAACGCATGCTTGCACACGCCTAGACGCACACGTTGTTCTCATTGCAGCTGCCAAGGCGTCAAGGGCTGCGATACCTCCCTCCCTCCCTCCCTCCTTCGTTCCGCAGCGTTCCTTGTCGTCAGCACACGCTACATGCAATGGGTAAAACAAAGTGGAAAGGGTCAAATGACGCTGCTGTTAGGCAGGCCTGTGTTACAGGATGGACCATGGCGGAAGCCGGCCGACAACGCCTGTGTTACAGGATGGACCATGGCGGAAGCCGGCCGACAACTGGGTCAACAAGGCGCGGTTTGGAGACGCCGCCACAACATGAAGGGGGAAGAAGACAATGGCAATGGAAAATCAACAAATGGCGATGACGTTGCCAGGCGTGTGCGTGTGCGGCGGCGTGCGCACAGAGGAGTGCAACAACAGGGCGCTACGCTCACGCGGGGATGCATGTGAGGAGCAACAACGCGCCAGTCCACAAGCCGCGCACATGCTGTGAGCAAGGGACCCCCAGCAGCAGTGAGTGAGTGCACAGGGGCGGGCCACGTAGCCGATCCACACAGACAACGCGGACAACCATATCGGCGCCTGGCATGCAGTGAGAGAGCCAAGGGAAATTGAATGCTGCCCGCCGTACTGTTTTCAGACGGTGTGGCGGGGTGTTTGGCACAAGTTATAAAACACCGCATGTGGCATTGCCGCAAACCCAATCCACATAGTGTGGAGGTGCACACTACGTATGCATGATCTGTGGCGATCTGGATTCGGATTGGTTGCTACGTACCCAGCATGCGCCCAATTGATGGTGGGATGACGAGCCCCATGGAATGAGCGCGAGGAGGCCAACAACGCATGGCATGTGCACACATGTACACAAGTTTGCATACAATGCTTTAACGCCTTTAAGTGTCATCACTCTATGGCACACTCCTGGAGGGTTGAGGAGTGAATCGCCATGGTCCTGGGTCCTTCGCTCGCGCTGACACAATAACGGTTAACAATAGTTCGTGATAGAGGCATCGAAATTGTTGTTGCAATACAGAGGGTAGGCTTCCTTGACTCAACTGCGCATGCGCTCATGACAAAGGCAATAAGGCTATGCACAAAGCACTCCAACGAATGGCAGACTATATGCTATGGTGCTTCATGGCGTGCAGCTCATAATGGCCAGGTCGCGTCCGATAGCACTAGCAAGCGGTAAGCTATGATACAGGTAACGTGGAGGAGCCCGCGGTCGGTCAGGGCCCGGCCGAAGGGTAACTAGTGGTACACAACCGCTGGAACCGGAGGCAGAACCCAGCTCAGAAACAATAGGCAACCATCGTGCGGACCGCACGGAAATGAAATACACGTAGGGCACGCCCTCGCTCTTGCCCCAGCGGCGCCCCCGGCCCACTGCTGCCAAAACCTGCAGCGGCAGCTGTTGTCCTCGGCAGGTAGTGCCACGCTCGTTATGACATCCTGCTAACTCTGGACTTCTCGGCATCGATTATGGCTGATATGCGGTTCACACACTCGTCCAAGCGCCCGTCGCGGTTGACCACCACTGCAGAGCAGAGATGCACGCGGAACGTGTTGAACACAAAAGCACGTCATTTCAGCACAAAAGTCTTAAACTCTTCCAGCACCGCGAGATTCAGTCGAGCCACATAGCAGGCCCACCCTGGCGGCACTCACCGTAGTCGAACTTGGGTATGTGGTAGTTTTCCTGTCGCGCTGTCTGAACACGGATTACCATCTTGTCCTGCGCAGCGCAATACATAGCAGTACTATGTTGCAGCCCGAACCCAAACAAGACCCCAACCCGAGTGTCCAGCCCAAACCGTTGTATTTGGCTCCGTGTCCCAATAGGAACGCCTTCGAGCACACAGCCGCGATGCAGCAAATACAACATCCATGGTCCTGAGAGGAAGGTTCTATGCCCTTGACCTGCTCCGCTCACCAGTTGCTCTGTCTTGCGAGCGACTAGGCGCTTAACTAGCACGTCTTCGCTCTCGGCGGTAATGAATATGGATATGATATCGGGCATCATAGCCTTCACTGTGGCTGCTCCTTGCACGTCGATTCTGAGCACCACGTCCGTCCCTGCTGCCAAGGCCTCGTCCACTTGTTGGCGAGGGATGCCCTTATACTCGCCGTACACGAGCGCGTGCTCTAGAAGCATGTTGCTGTCCCGCCACTCCTCAAACTTCTGCTTGGTGACAAAGAAATAGTCCTTGCCCTCGACCTCGTTAGGCCGTTTTGACCTGCACAGCGAGGAGGAAGTGTGCACTTAATTTGAGTTGCTGATGTGACGGCAGAGAAAACGGCTGCCGCACAAGCCTTGCTTCGACCACAATGGCAGGAATAGGCGTGAGAGACCAGACTGCGGTTGCTTACACACCATTCAGGCAGGGATAGAGCTTCCTGCGTGCCAGGCACGTACCGTGACGTCGCGGTGACGACAAAATACAAGTCTGGGCGCACCACCTTCAAACGCTCCAGGACAGCGTCCTTGCCCACACCACTGGGCCCACTTATCACAATAACGACCGGTTTGGCTGGCGGGGCCTGCAGAATGGAAGTCAGCGGGTTGTTTGCTTTTTGTGTGGTGCCCCAGCCTGTCAACCTGAAGCGACCAGGCACGGAAAAACCCTCCGCACCAGGGGCTTGGTGTCCAAGGGTCCGAGCAGCGACTCAATATGGCTGATAGTGTCGCTGTCCGCTGGCTGCTGCGGCACGAGCACCGAGGGTTTTGTCATCGTGGAGGAAGTTTTCGGGCTCCCAAAGCTTAAGGCTGAAGGCTTGACGGCGTCCAGGACTGAACGGCACAACATACTGGCTGCTGGGCTGGAAACGCGACCCAGGGAGAAAGAGGGACACAAGGACGTTGCTTCGGAGCGAAAGAAAAGGCTCAGTGAAGTGGCAGGCTTATTGACCAGGCACGTCCGCATTTTCAACGAGAGCGCAATCACAGGCTTCGCCGTTTTAGCTGTCTTTCTTATAGTACAAGTTTTGCGCGGGTAGCCACAGCTGCAGGATACCTGAGGATATTGTGTGGGCCAACCTGCACTTTTCAAACCACATCATGGTGCCGCAACGCGGCCTGCGGCCACCACATAATGCCACACCCATTGGCGGCCACATCAGCGTAATCAACTTCAAAGAGGAGAGCCAAACTGCAGCCTCGGGCCGCCCTACATGGGCCCGTACTACACCACACAAAGTGCGTGCGCGCATACACACGCACATGCCTGCCTGGTCTCACGTCAACCTCTTTCTGATACCGGTACTGCCAGCTTGCACCATGCGTGGGTGGGCTGCACCTGCAAGGTCATAACGGGTGCAGGTATGTGCGCACAGGTAGGTCCCAGGCCAGCAATACGTGTACCATGCTTGCTGCCTGCAGCGTGCGTTCTGACCTGACGCGTCATGACTGCATGGCGCTGCTGAAAGCCTTTCGTGACCCGCGCCCGCTCACAATCGCCGCCCCCAGCTATGTGTGGCCTCGTACTGGCATATCGTATGGTGCAGATTCCTGCTGCATACGGGGTCTGCAGCGGTGTTCGCATGTGTGCCATGTCACCGCCCATATGCAAGCATCTGACAGCACTGACTGCCTGGCACATGTGCCAGGCACGCCCAAGTGTTGGAAGAAGCAGGAGCGATGTAAGCCTGCGCGAATGTGGCTGGTGCTGCTGACACAACAGGCCAAGCAAGGCAGTGCAGTACACAGTCACACAGCAGCTCCAGTAAGTGCACGCATGTGCTGCTGCTGCTGTGCTGGGTCGGAGGCACCAGACGCCCTTGCAATCTGATTGACTTGCGTATGGAAGGAAATGTGTGCAGGGGCAAAACCACTGGGCAGGAGCAAGGACCAATCGAGCAATGCAAAGCACGCTAGGACGGCTGCATTGTTTATCCACACAAGTTGCAAGTTCAGGGTATCACATCATGGGAAGGAGTGCTGCCCCTGTCATATGTCACTTGTGTCTATGATACACGGAATAACACAGTGTACGCCCAGCCAGGACTTCTGTCAATGCCCGTCCAAACCCGGGCAAGAACACTAATGCAAATGCAAATCAGTTACCTATTTCACAGGCATCAAGTACGGTATGGGGTATCTCGTGCACATGATGTACAGACCACAGAGCATACTGGATTAGCAATTTGTGTGTGCTTGTGTGTTAGGAAGACGTTCCCGTGCTTATGCGTGCATGCAGCAGGCAGGCAGGAAGCCTCACGCCCCTGTTCATACCGGGCATGAGAGAGGTCCGTCAACCACTACCGTACATACGCTACGCGCTGCGCTCCCACTGAACGAACGACGTGCTGCTCAGGTCTGGCTGCGCGGGGACAGCTCAGGCTGCAGCTGAGGCGGGAACGCGTCGTCGCCCCCACCACGCCGTATACTTCCTGCGCGCCGCCAACCGGGGAAGGACGGTCCCACCCACCGCCGCACACGCTCCCCACCCCCCTCAATGCCGCCACCACCTCCGCCCTCCTCCGCAGCTCCTGCCGCCGGGCCTGCCGCTCGTCCAAAACCGTACCGCAGCCCGCCTCCGAACCACCTCCCGCCCCCCGCAGCACCGCGGCTGAGGCGGGCCTGCAGCTGGGCCTGCAAACGATCATCGTCGGCGCGCTCAACGGCGTCATCAGCAACCTCCAACGACCCGCTGGTAGACGCGCGCCGCACGATGCCCTCCCGGCTGCCGCTGCTGCCGCTGAGATCCCCGTCGCTGAGGTCATCCTGCTCACCCCCGTCGTCGCCGTCGATTCCGACTGCTGTGAGGCGGTACGCCGCCGCGCCGGGCGGCCCCGGGCGGGTGCCGCCGACGCCGCTGGCGCTGGCGGCGCCACCCAGGCGCCTGGGCGGGCGCGCCAGGCGCGGGCCGCCCCGCGCAGGCGGCTCTGACAACGCGTCCTCCTCAAGCCCCGCCGCCGTTGCCGCCGCCGCCCCGGGCCCCCCGGTGTGCCGTGCGTTCTCCAACGACCGCAGCGTCGCAGTACTGCCGCCGTACTGTGAGTATGTGCCCGCATGCGCCGACAGGCCCCCCCGGATTGGCATATTGGCCGCTGGCGCGGTGTGGATGCTGAAGGTGCTATCGTCCTGCTCGCTGGGAGTTATCTCCCCCGTAGGGGAAGGCACGTACGGCTGCTGCTGCGGCGCCAGCAGCTGCTGGCGGGCACGAGCGGTTGCCGCCGTCGGATGGTGCAGTGGCGCCTGGCGGCTGGGCGCAAACGCGGCGCCCAGGCCTGGTTGCAGCGGCGACGGCGACACGACCGGCTCCATGCGGAAGGGCTGGTTAGCATGCACCGCGAACGGCGAGCGCTGCGGCAGCGGCGGCGCCCAGCGAGACACCGCCGAGTGTACCGCAAGCGTCAGGTGCGGGTGGGGATGCGCGCGGTGGCCGTCCGGGGGCGCCGAGCCCCGCTCCGCTCGCTCCCCCCTGCCCGGCGCAGTGGTCGACGGCGCCAGCTGGATGCCTTCGGAGGGTATGCGCAGCGGCGGCGGCGGCCGGCGGCCTAGGAAATTGCGCCACGGGATGCTCCACGTGCCGATGTTGGGCACGGAGGCCGTCGCATGGCCCAGCTGGCTGTTGGTGCTGACGCTGCGGGTGCTGCTCTCACCATCGCCGCCGTCCCGACTACCGCCATCGCCGCCGCCGCCCCCGTCACTGCTGGAGCGCTCCGGCAAGAGCGTCATGGCCACCTCCGGCAGCGGCGGCGGGTCGAGGGGGCCCGCTCCAAAACCACTGACCGCGACAGACCGGCCCCCGGCCTGACTGGCGGTCGTATTGTGACCGGAACCAGAGGGGCCGGCGCCAGAGCCTGCCCAGCTGGGGCCCAAGCGGGAGGGATTGGGTGCGTTGAGTCCTGCGCCTGGGGCGCTGTTGCGTCCGCTCCTTGACGATGGTTCCCTCAGTCCGTCACGCGCCGCGGCAGCAGCTGCAGGAGTGGTGCCCCAGCCGGCCGTGCCGGGCCGTGGCGCGTGGCGCGGATGCGGATGCGCCTGCACCACGACGGCAGGCGCGCTGCCGCCCGCAGCCGGCGGCAGCGCCGGCGCGGCTCCAGCGGCGCCCTCAAAATCAATCGCGGCCTGCGGCACGCTCTGAGCCTCTGCGATTGTCGCAAACTCGGTGGGCGTGTACGCCAAGGGGGAGGGATTGTACCGTGGCCAGTGCTGCTGCTGCTGCTGCTGCTGCTGCTGCTGCTGTCGAGACATCCAGCTGTCCATGCTGGGGCGATGCCTGAACGATCCCCCCGCCCCCTCCCCTCCCCCGCCATGTATCTGCGGCTGCGACTGAGACAGCGCGCGGGGACCAGGCGGGGGCATGGGCAGCTCAACGGGCGTGGTGGAGGCGAACGCGCCACCTATACGGCCGCCAACCATCGACCTCCCTGCAGCCCCCGGCAGCGGCTGCTGCTGCTGCTGCAGGGAGTGGTGTGCGGAGCGGGATCGCGCAAAGGCTACGCTGGACAGCTTGGACCTAACAGCCGCCGCGATGCTGCTGGCCATACCGGTCATTGAGGTACCCGAGGTGGGGCCCTCGGAAGATGACGTCGGCCCGCCTAACGGCGCGGACGACACCGCAGGGATGCCGCCGCCGCCACCGGCCGCCGCCGCCGCCGCGTTTGCGTTCAGCGCGCGGCCGTGCTGCGCCAGCAGCTGCAGCGGCGACGGCTCGTGCCCCCGGCCCCCCGCCGGCGCCGTGTGCGCGACCGAAACGGATGACATTGAGCCCCCCGGAGACCCCCCGCCACCGCCGCCCGTCGCAGCGGTGGCAGTACCCGGTAGATACCCTGCCGCGCCATTCGCGCCGCTGCTCGGCTGCATGTGTGAATGGTGGGTTCGCAACGGCGGCAGCGACGGCACCGGCGCCAGCAAGCGGTCCCACGGGGCCTGGTTCTGGGCGGTAACGCCACCCGCAGGGCCAGCCTGGAAGCTGAGCGCGCTCCTCCGGGGGGGGAAATCCGCCGGGGATTGCGGCCCAGAGGGCCCAGAGGTGCCCGCGCCGGCCGACAGGAGCTGCTGCAGTGGCGGCGCCGTCGCAGCACTGGGTGTAGACGACAGCTCCCCGCCGGGGCCGCCAGCAGCGGCGGCCGACGCGGCGGCGTGCGCATGCATTTGCGCGTGCATGTGTGCGAGAGCGGCAGTGGTGGTGGTGGGTGCGGAGCCGCCTGAGGCGGAGTTGGGCACGGAGTGCGCACTGGCCAAGCCAGGCGCGCTGCCGCCCGCGAGCGACGCGGACAGAAGCGGCAGCTTGCGCGCAATATGCGAAACCCGCAGCGCCCCGAGTCCTGTTACGTCCGACATACCACGTGGTTTCGCGGGGCTGGGCGCAGACGACGGCGCCAGGGCGGTTGACAATGACGAGGGGCTGGGGCTCCCGCTCGCCGGCACGGTGGCTCCGGAACCGGTCAACTGGGCCGCGCTGCCTGTGATACGGGCCGCGGCGGCGGTTCTGGCGCCGGGCGGGGCGTGGCGGCCGTGCTTGATGCTGAGACTCTTGGCGAACGCGATCTGGCGGTGCAGCGTTTGTGCGCGGCTGAGCGACTTGTGGCGCTTGAGCTCCATGAGCGAGGGGGGGACATCCAGGGAGTGCGGCCGGGCGCCTGGCAGGCTCGAGGTGGCGGGCAGCGGGGCGGCTGCGCCGGCGCCGCCCGCCGCGCCGCCCGCCGCAGGCAACGCGGAGGACGCGTTGATGGCGAAGGGGGAGGGGACGGGCGCGTGCGGGGCGGGGGCGCCGTGCGTGGCGCCTAGCGCGTCGGGCGGACGCAGGAAGGGGCGGCGCATCACAAAGCGGCTGCGCGAGGTGGCGCGTGACATACACACGCACACACATATACACGTAAACTCACACTCACAAAGGCGTGTGCGTGAGAGCAGAGCCTGCCGGAGTGCCCTCGTGCCATCGGGCCGCGCATGCTTGGCTAGCTATGCCATAACGTAGGAGTGATAACGCCGAATCCGTAGGAACCTACACTGGCCCACATGCTGCTGATCACCACCGTACAATTGTTGTGTAATGTCGAAACAGGCATACACACGTGGTCATGACGACAGCTACACTGCATGTGGTGCGTGTGCCAGGAAGAGGCTCCCGTGAGGCCGTGCAGTGCGAAGCCTGTGGGGTCATGCAGTGGGCATATGCGCAAGGATGTGGTGTGCGTGGGGACAGCGGCCGCTGATGCACATCGGTGTCTGTGCGAGAGGTGGTTGTACTGCCTCAAAACATCCGCCCTGCTGGCGGTGTGCGGTACAACACACCATACAGTACATACAGTACATGCAGCACCTGAAGCTGTCCCGATGGCCCGTAAAGATTGCGTTGGACTCCTCATCCTCCTGCAGCCGTACCGCAAGGCAAGCAGGCAGCATGCACGAGACACCACCCCCACCACCGTCAGGCTGAACAACAGTAGTGTTCGCGGGTGTGCGAAACGTGGCACCCAGTGACGCGCCAGCGGTGGTGTCATCAAGGCCACCACAACGGAAGAGCAGCAAGGCTGACAAGCTGCACACTTCCTGCTGCAGTTACAAAACCCAACACCCTAGCTGTCAATCCAGTCCAGCACACACTACCCTAGCCCTGTGCAAGTGCCCTGTGTGAGTGCATCCTGACATGGTGTCGCTACTGCCATCAGACGACAACAGCACACCCCATAGGGAATGCCCTGGTTTGTCAAGCTATAACGCTCCATGGCAGTGCAGTACACCGTACATCCACAAGCTTATCCAGTAAGAGCCACAACGGCTCATACGCACGCTTGGGCTGCATGATGTGGGGCGTGAGGTGGGAGGTGTGGTTTAACAAGCGCAACGCCTGGACCCTACGACACCCTGATCCCGCTGCGACTAATGATGCTGATGTTCGTTTCACCTCCCAGAAGCCTACAAAGTCTACCAGGCGTGTTTCCGTCAAGCCATTATCTGATTTAGCTCGCACCTGAATGATGGCGAGCGGGGTGGGTGTCTCGGGTGTCAGCGATGGTGTGGGCTGCGGGCCGCCACCCAGGCCTCCTGCAGCGCCCGCCGGCCCCGCCTGTGGCGGCTGTAGCTGCGCGCCTCCCCCCTGGAGCGAGGAGGAGCCCGCCGCCGCCGCCGCCAGGTTGGCTGCGGAGGGCGCGGGCGCCCCCCCTGGAGGCACCTGGCCTGGCTGCTGAGTCAGCAGGCTGTTGGCCTCGGA
>BDDA01000237.1:16250-29036 GCA_001662385.1 Chlamydomonas asymmetrica | reverse complement strand
AGCTGCTGATGCCCTGCATGGCGTCAACCCCCCCAGCTACCCCCCCATCACCCCCCCACCCCCCCGAGCACGCAGCACGCAGCACGCACACGAACACATATTCAGCATGCATTGCAATACGGACACACTTTCAGGCCGGGTTTTTCATTCTCATGCTGCCCGTACCACCAGGTAATGCACGTGTTTGAACACTACGCGTCCACAACCCTGAACCCAAGGCCAGCGCAGACGCTGGGTTGCTGACGCCGGTCGGTAGCGGCGTTGTCATGCACGGACCTGCCGGCAGCCACGACAGCACATGACTTCACGACTCACACAACAATGCACGTGTGCACAATGCCACACATTAATAACCAAAATGTATGGTGCTGCTCGGTCCAGCCAGTGAAGGGCAGCAGCGCACCTGCAGACGGGTCGCCGTGTTGCGCCCATTCCCCCGCCCGGCGCGGCTGCCACTGCAGCCCGGGTGTGAGGCCGGATGACGAGGCCGGCACGTGCAGGCCGGAAGGATACATGGACCTGGCGCTGCTGGTGGTGTGCATGGCCATGACCATCAGCACCGGCTCAGTGGTGGCCAGCGGCAGCGCGGCCGTGTGGTTGATGTCAAGCAGGTGCTGCGCGGCGTGGCGGCAGGCAGCACAGAGGACACCCAGTTAAAAGTGCATAAAAAGCGTGTAAGCTTTCTATGTACATAGGCAGTGGCGGCAGCATAGGCGCAACAGGCACGCGGTGGCTTTGTATGGCCTGTCCAATCCGTGTCCATTTCCGCCATGGGTACAAAGCGAGGACCTAAGCCGGCTGGGGGCGGCAGCGTTAATGCCGACAGATTTGCAGCCGCTGCTTACTGTAACCCGCATGGAAGGCGTAAGGGTGGCAGGTGAAATCTCCCCCCCCTTCGCCCTGCCTCGTAAAATGAACCACACACACCCAAGGCGTATACGTGTGATGGCGATATCGTGCTCGCCACGGCCTGTTGTGCACGTGAGGTGAGGGGCGGGCAGCGAGGTGGGATGCCATCAGTTGGCTGTTGGCTGCAAGCGGCCAGGGCCCACTCACCTTGGGCTTGCGTTGGTCGTGCATGACGGGCTTGCCGATGAAAATGCCGTCGCGCTGCTGGCTGATCTTGTGCACGAACGACCACGCGAGGTAGATGAAGTACCAGTCCCACGCCAGCGGGATCATCGCAGCCAGCAGGCACACTGCAGCCAGGGGGGAGGTTCGGGCGGGAATGCGGGATATTCTATGCGTTGCATGGGTGCACTATGCGGTTCTCGGCCTTCATCAGCAGTGCCACCTATCCAATGACTACAAACTGCAGCCAATGAGCAGGAGTCCATTTGGAAGGTAATGCAAGGTGGCATCCGAGCTGAGCTTTGGGGGGACCACATCACCGCATGCATCGAATGCACATCAGCCATGTCGGACACACAGCCACACATACACACATACAAGTGTATTTAAGGAAATTGCGCACAAAGTTGGCCATGCCAGGCAGGCGTTGGTATGCGCAAGCCACTCACAAACTCCTAACCGATAGCCCCATATGTCGTTGCCTGCGACACAGGAACCACACACGAAGTGAGCAGGTCTGAGCTACAGTTGTGGCCTCATGGGGTAGGAACAAACACCAGCATACGCAGGCAGGGCAGGTTGTGTGCGTGACCTACCGACAGCCCAAGGAACGATGCGGCCAAAGAAGACCATGATGGTGAAGGTCAAGTAGGCTCGTGCCAAGCCGATAATCCTACAATCGACCAACCAGCAGCACTATGTCTCAGGAGCCACAGCTGGCTCAGCCGAACGTCGCTTTGCTTGCACGCCAGGCTCGGTGCGCGTGAGACTGACACACGAAACGCACCTGGGTTCGTACGCCATAATTCCAGTCTGGTTGAGCGACATCACCAGTCCTATTAATCCGGTCGTGCAATAGGTCCAGTACAGTATCATGTCGTAGAACAAAAGCACTGGAAGCAAGAAGACCCCGCGGCGCAGAACCATGGATGCGCAACAAGAGCAAAAGGGGTGAATTCGGATAGGCAGCTGTTGACAGGACTTCACAAGTTGAGGTTCAAGCGAAGCTTGTTTGAAGGGTTGCAGGAATGGAAGGAGCGGAACGCCTCTCTTGACCAGGAAATACAGCGGTCAACCTGGTTGACACGTACGTCATTGGCACGTCTGCCTCACAACCTAGCACTTACCAAACAGCAGGGGTGGTATATCAAGGTCTTGTCCACCCTGCGTCTGCTGTATCCGCCTGATGACCTCGTGTGTAAAGTACCCCGCCATGCCTGCACCACCAACTGTCTGGAACGCCGCCACCAGCACGATCGACCACCGCAGGTCGAAGGCTCGAAAGAACCATGGCAAGATGACGATGGAATCGGCAGGGGATATCTGTAGGGTCCAGTTGTTCCAGCATGCGCAGCGGGGTATGTAGAAGGTTATGTCAATCACGCTTGAGAGCGCGTCGACGACGCCCATCGTGAACGATAACCGCTGAGGTGCTACATTTAGTGACCGACAGCTGCTCCCGATAGCCTACCAGTACCTGCATAGGCCTACGACCATATCCAAGCGCCCAGTCTTCAAGCCTCGCCTTTGCACCAAAGTGTGATAATGCACTGCATCCGGCACATGCGGCTGCGGCACCATTTTGAGACACCCGTTAGCAGCCCATCACCCTCGTCATGGGTCCATAATGGTCAAGGGGAGACATTATGGGTACCAGTATCGGTCCGTGATACTGCCGCACCAGCAGAGTTCACGACACCAGCATGCTGAGTGACAGGGGCACACCTCAGACTCAGAGGGTACACGCCTACTGCACGGTCGCCGCACTGGTTATGCTCAGGCAGCCACAGGCTCCTGCTGCTGCACAGGCTCCTCGTATGTGCCTGCACCCCACCCCCCATCCTCAACCCCTGGCACCTGCTCAGTCTGGGTCTGGCTCTATATGGTCACACAGCGGCGCGTGCCTCAGTACCTATTGGACACGCACAATTTCAGGACAGTGAATAGGTGACTGATGGTTGTGGCTGCACGCTTGGGTGCCTGTTGCAGCGATAGGCCGAAACCGACATTCGAGACCACCACAGCATTCCTCGTGCCATGGAATTGACCCCCTTCACTGCTTTGCGGTCAGTTGCTGACGAGGACGCAGTGTGTGTGGCCATGCGAGGCTGATGTGTACAGCCTCCCAGCAGCGGGAAGGCACCACTGTAAACCGAAGCTGGCGACGACCGTCATCCGAACGAAGAAGAGCCCAGGCTGTGTGTGCACATTCGCAGGTAAGGGGCGTGTTACAGGTGTCCTACACCGGATGGCACATTCGTTACCAGGCTGAGATAATCACTCTGCTCATGGGGAACCTGCTAGCCTCACGCTAACAGGCTGCTTGCAGGCTGCAACGCTTGCTCGTCGGCGAATCACTCACAGCACCATTTGGATATTAAAAAGTAAAGCGGCAGCCAAGGCGGCAGCGCTTCTGCCCATTACTGTACTTGGTGGGATCATGACCGGGCACAAGTGCAGGCCATGGGGGAGGAACAAAGCCCGCAGTCAAATGGACTAGGCTAGGATGAGCGCGTATTACCCTCAGGACACAACGCAGCGCTCCGTTGGTTGCAGTGGCGCTTGCGGGGCGCGGGGCGAGCCGGTATCAACACAGCAGGACCATCTTTCAGTCCACCGGCAGCGGATTTACATCACACGTCAAGGTGCCAACACACATGCCACCTGTGATATATGATCCGCCACACGCAGCACTGACAGCTGCCCGCCGTTGCCCTGCGGCGACGGCCGCAAGCGGAAAGCAACTGCACCAGGCAGTCACACTTATGCAGCAGAGACAGCGAGGCTGTCACAGGCCCCGTTGATTGGGTGTTGGGCAGGGGTCAAGCAAGAGGGGGAAGGCCGCAAAGAAAGGCGCCCACCTCAGCTCTCACACTAGCTATAGCAGTAACACTCGTGAGCAGGACATACAGTACGCTATGGGACGATGCCCGAACAAAGGGCAGGCTCAAGGATCCAAGCACTACCGGCGAACACAGGCCGACATAGACGCAAACAAGCAATGTCAATGACCTCTAGAAAGCACCCCTGCGTTGACTGCAAACAATGCTACGCCCACCTGCAAAGGAATGTAGCGCGTAGCTGCAGCTATCAGCAGTACATCACAATACATGCAACGCATGTCCACACGGACATGCGATAAACATGACGCGCAAAAAAACTGCAGCAGGCTTAAATGATTGCACGCTGCCTTCACGCGTGCTTATACATGGCGCCACATGGTACAATACTAAGCGAGAGTGCATGCGAGTTGATCAACACACCTGTGGCGTTTCCGGCGATGTTAGCAACGTTGGCAGTGCTGCTCAAGCACCTTTGTCCCAAAAGGCCAAAGTCACACCACCACACAGGAAACCGCACATCCCGCAAAATGTGAGCGCTCACACCATACACCACACACCCATTTGCAGCGCCATTGCCTTGCATGCACGCATCACCACCAATGAAGAAGGCAGTAAAGCCACTGCAGATGGCCAGGCAGCACAGCATGCGTGTTAGCAATTGGGCCAAAGGGCAAAGGCGAAGGCGAAGGAATACGGTCAGTTCCACTTTCAGTTCGTCAGGGAGAAGTGTCAGGGCCAAGTGTCAAAATGGTGCCTGTTCTAGTGTGCAATCAGTGATCAGTCATTGCTGCTGCTGCTGTTGCTGCTGCTGTCCAGTTATGCTGCAGGCGCGTCCAGCGCGGGCTGTGGTGTCGGCTGCTCTGTGCGCCACAGCCGCAGCCCGGCGCGCAGCAGCAGCGTGAGCGCGCCCGCGCCGACGCACAGCGCCCACTGGCCGCCGTCCAGCGGCTCCGTCTGGAACGCCGCGCCGCCACCCTGGAGCAAACACACACACACACGCCATGACCGCCGCATGAGCATTTAGGATTGCATCGGCCGCACAGTTATAGTAGTAACCTTGGTGTTTGGCTGGACTGCCGAGTGTAAGCAACGACAACACATGAACGCACTCTGCAACGCAAGGGAGCAAGCTTTGGCAGCAGGTGATGGCCTCGCATCAGACCGTGGCCTCAGCACGGTCATCAATCATACATGTGAATGCATACCAGGATGAATACCACTCGCAACAGGGCCAGCAAGTACAGGCGTAAGGAGCGCGTATAGGTGCAGTGTTGGTCAAAATGCTCTCCTAGACAGAGGCCAAGCGCTCAGGCCCCCCGCCAGCAGATTGCACACAGACAGGCAGCCCACGGACTCGCAATCAACCAGCGCTCAGGCTCACAACTCATAACCCAAGCCCGCCCAGCCTCGAACTGACAGCCAAGATAACTGTCAGCATACGGAGCTATCTTTCACTGCCGCTCACCTGCACGATCGCGACCTGCATGATGACCTCGCCTGCCAAGATGGCGCCGAAGTAGGGGTGCCTGTTGAGGCCCTCGAAGATGTTGGGCTCGTCGCGCACGCGCCTGCAGTTGAACTGGTTGAAGAGCTGCATCATGACGAAGGCGTTGAAGACCATGGTGTTGACCGTGGCGCCGTCCACGCCCAGCACCTCCTGGCCCTTCCACAGCAGCACGCCCAGCAGGCCCAGCTGGAACACAGCCTGCAGAAGAGAGCACACGCAAGGCACGCCACGCCACATCATCGTCACTAGTCTAGTTGCTGGCAGGCAGGTACAATGTGCTGCAGGTGGCATACTTGGCCCTAACACCACGGTGTGAAAGCCCCTGGCTGAAGGAAAATTCTGGGGGCAAACGCCCGCTTTGCCCGAGTGTGAAAACAGGTGTGAAAAGGCCCTTAGTGCATAACAGGTTAAAAGCAGGGGGCAGCAGGGCAGGTGCCTCACACTACACAGTTAGCATGGGCGAAAACATGTGGGTACATCAGGAGCGTATAGGCTAAACGGCACACATTCCCCTCCAGGTGGGTGGAAGCATTGCATGATTTGGGATGCATGCAGGCTGCGACGCAAAGCCATGGCAGAGGTATGCTTGCAATCATCTGTGTCCTGGCAATCTCTTGCAGGCGTGTGCGGCCATTCAGTGCACGCGGGATGACAGCCGCTAAGCGCCACTAAAAGCGCCCGCTGATGTACAGATTTATTCATCGCAAAGCCACGCCGCGCCATGCAACGCTACGCAATGCAACGCACCACGCCACTAGATTTGTTTTAGATTTTTGTTACATTGGGAGCTTTCTATTCGAGGCCAACCCTCCCCTCTAAAGGAGGACAGAGGCCACTATACGTCCCACCACACCGCAGCGCACCACGACGCAGGCCTCACCTGCCCCGCGATGTGCTTCACGACAGTTGGGTTGATGAGTGGCTGGTCAGGGCGGCACGGCGGCAGATCCAACATCGCCTCTGCACGCGCCACACAGGGAGCGCCACACACAGTCACACACGCACACACATCGGCTCAGGATGCAGTCAGGTTCAATACGCTGAGCGTTGATCCATGCTGGATTCATGGCCCCACGGGAGCACCTCAACACACGTTACCAGTCAGCCAAGGAGGAAGCGCAGCACGAGGCTGGGGCAAGCCGCATCGCGTGTCAGTACAACACACCGCTGTCAGGTTGTCGGTCAGTGCAAGTCATCAGGGCCGTACGGGCCTGTCCCTGCTGCCAAACCAAATGTGTTCATAGCCAGCTGGTGTAAAATAACGTTTCGTGGACACCCCAGACGCCCACGTATGCATGGAGCTCAGCCGCCAACTCATACTGAGCACATGCGGGGGCTCGCAGACCAAAGATCGCATTGTTGCCACGGCTCGCCCGCCGGCCAGCTACGGCAACACTGCGACTCCGGTGTGCAAGCCCCCACGTGTGGTGAGTGCAATGAGTTGACGGTTTGCGCTCTATGCATCTATAAATTATATTGATACACAGCGCAGGCAGCACAGCGCACTCAGCGCTGACAGGTGAGGGGGGGCTCACCGGTGGGCGGCTCTGTGGCCAGCGCTAGCGACGCGAGTGAGTCCATGATGAGGTTGACCTGCGGTGCACACACACATGCACACATGCATGGCGCGCGTACGCGGGCGTGGGATGTGGAGGGACCAAGTGGAAAACAGGCACATGCAGGGCACACGCAGGGTACATGTGCCGTCCATCGGATCACTAACACAGGTAAATGCAACTTGAATGGGGCAACATAAGAATGGGGCTTGGGAGGGGCATGCAACCAAGCCAACCACGGGTCTGCAAGGGAAGCACGCGATAGCCGTGGAAGGCTCTCCTAACTCAAAACGCCAACGAGGCAACGGGTGCCTGACAATTTCCTCCTGCGCTTGGGCGCCAGCCACTCACCCACAGCATCTGTACCGCAGACAGCGGCGACTGCTGCAGCACCAGCGCACCACCCATCGCGGTGGCCACTGCAACCTGCAGCGCACACGCGGTCGTGCACGCGCACAAACACACAGACGCGCACATGCAAGCAGAGGGCTCAGCGCAGCACAAATATTGAAATATGGCATGAAGCGGGTGCCTTCTCGCTATCACTCACGTTATTCGCACTGACACGAAACCGCGTCCTGAATTGCTCTATATCCTACTGAAAGCGCGCACACCGCCATAGGCACATTGCCATCACGGGTGCCGCCGGCCCTCTATAACCTCATGGAGCGTCTGTCGCATGCGCCCTCGGCACGTGGCGACCCGCAAAATGCATGGCATGCTTTATGCGTGTAGTACCACCCTCACTCACTCACTCACTCACGCAGTCGCGCGTTCGTGGCCAGGCTCAAGCCACAGCACAGCTGGTGACTGCTCGGGCAGCGTGACCTGGCACAGCGCATGGTGGCTTGGCAGGACCGGGATGAGTTGATGACTGATGACGCACGCGCAGAGAGCATCGTGTTGCAGTGCGGTACTGTACTCACCACGTTAGCGGTGAGCTGGAACTGCAGGAACTTGGTGATGCCCGAGTACACGTTGCGGCCCCACAGCACCGCGCTGACGATGCTGGCGAAGTTGTCGTCCAGCAGCAGGATGTCGCTGCTCTCACGCGCGTACATGGTGCCGCTGGCCATGGCAAAGCCCACGTCGGCGCCGCGCAGCGCCGGCGCGTCGTTGGTGCCGTCGCCTGCATCCAGATTGAACCCACACCATGCCGCACACAACAGAACACCACAAAGCTGTTATTGTCAGTGCTGCCACCTACGGTATTTGATGTTTACACCACAAAGCATCGGGATGGGCTGTGAGGTCAGATGTTTGCGTTGGGTGGAAGAGCAAATCATGTGATGTCGTGTCCAACAACCCAACACGATTCGCGCGTCCGTCGACACGTGGTACAGGTGCCGCATGCTGTATTCGGCACCTGTATCACGTGTTGAGGGACACGCGAGCGTGAGGGAGTGAATGACGACTCGATGCCATTAGAATGTGAATCACACCACGCACGCCGCGAACAAACCCAGCTGAGGTTGGTGGCGCTCACACGCATCGACACATGCAATGCATGCAAATCATCCACATGGAGCGAAGGAGACCGTTTCCGCACACACTTTGCCAGATGCACATGCCGGAAAAGATGCGAGTTGTTTCGTTGCTGCTGCAGCGCTGCAAGGCATACTGATGCGGGAGGGGGGGGTGCGCGGGTCCAACCCTCCAGCCTTACCCACCCACCCACCTGTCATGGCGACGACCTCATGGAACACGGCGGGGTCGAGCTCGCTGCGCAGCTGCTTGACGGCGCTGATGATGAGGTGCTTGTCGCTGGGGCTGCACCGCCCCAGCACGCGCAGGCGAGGCCACAAGTCCTGCAAAAAACGCGCACACACACACGTACACGCGTTAGGACACTCTTTGGCGATTCACCACCAGTAGCTGCACCCGTTGTGGTTGTCATGTTCCTGCTCCTCCCCCTGCCCCTTGCACCATCTTGCTCGTACACACATGCACACATGCAGCAGCAGCTGTTAACACGCGTGATCGCAGGATCCCTGGGTGGCAATGATTAATAAGGAAGTGCTGAGGGATGCTGAAGTACACGTTGCCTCGCTCAGCCTCTGCTGGCTGGGCTGGCGCTGCCCAATCCCACAGACGTGATAACAGCAAGACAGTCACCCCTCGCGGTTCGCCGCCATTCGTGCCACTTGAGTGGCGGTGTCGAAACATGTGCATAATGTATGAGCCGCACCCAGCGCCCAGCACACAACCCTCAGGGAGAAGCCCTGGAAGACCACGCCCAAGCACACTCTCAAGTACTTTCAAGTAGCGGGCGGTGAGGGGTGAGGGGTGCCCCTTGCTGGTTAGGGGTGAGGCCACCACCTGCTACTGCTACTGCTACACCTTGCAGCTACATGACTCATGCTTGAGCAGCAGGGCAGCTACGGCTTCGTGACTCACCAGGAAGGCTTGCTTGTCCAGCGAGCCATCCGGGCGCAGCACCAGACGCCTCATGTGCGCCCCCTCAATGGCAATCTCGGGGGGCAGCATCACGCGCATCATCGCGCCGGACTCGGTGTTGAGCGTTGCGAGCCGGCGCGCGATCTCAACTTCCGACGAAAGCGCCTGACCGTCCACGCTGGCAGCGCTGACGGCGCTCGCAGCGGTGAGGTCGAGGCCCCCGGACCCGCTGCTGCCGCTGCCCGTCACGGCCGTCGTCCCGGCCACCGCGGTCATCGCTGTTTGCTGCTCCTGCTGCTGCGGGCCGCCGAGCGACCTGCACGCTTCCAGCAGCTTGTCCACGTCTGTGTGAGGGGACAGAATGCCCGCCTCCACCGCAATGGCGGCGGCGGTATGGATGTTGTCGCCCGTGAGCATGCGTACCGTGATGCCGGCGCGCTTGCACTGCTGTACCGCATGCGGTACGTCCACCCGTAGCGGATCTTTCAGGCCCACCAGGCCCACCAGCACCATGTCCTGTTCAAGCTCGTCCGGAGGCAGCATCACCGCTTGGGACGCTGACGCAGTGAAGTGAGCGTACTCACGTGGGAGGTCCAGGTCCCTGCATGGCACGCACACGCACACCATGGCAAGGGACGGATGCAACCATGGCAGGCAGGATGTTGAGCTTCGTGTCATGATGTGCACCGTCAGTGGGTGGCGGGGGAGCTGTATGTATGCACTGTCATTGGGTGTGGCGCAGGGCAGGCCCTGAGGGTGTGCTTGCAACGTTGCTTCCAATGCATCGCACACAGGGAGGGACAGTGGCAAGCACACACGATGTGTGAGGGTGTATCTGGACTGGCTTGCTACCCCTTGCTACATGCCGGTGATTGCAGGATGGTTGCTCAGCAGTCCGAACCCCAAGCACCGCCATCGCATTTAAACGGGAAGCCGCGTGAGCCAGCACGCTGCAACGTGACTGGTGCAAACGCCGCAGCAAAGCACAAAATGCCAAGGAGCACATGGCATCCGGAATGAATGCTTGAGCTCAACACACATGTAGGTGGCCCATGCCGTGACAACGTGACATTGATCAGCCCTGCGCTGCAACGGCGCTACACGCGCAGGCAGGCGCGGTCGCACCTGTACGCAAAGGCCAGCATGCGCAGCCCGCGCGACCAGCCCTGTCCCTCCAGCAACCCCTGGAGCTCCTCTTGCTCCAGAGGCACCACCCGCCCGTCCACGTCCAGCTGGTGGCTGCAGCACGCCACCACCAGCTCAGCAGCGCCCTTGGTGTACACGCGCCCCGGCACGGTGGGCGACACCAGCGCGGGCCGGCTCACCAGCACCTGCGGCTTCTGTGACCCAGATGACCCAGATGACCCAGATGGGGCGTTCGAAACGGAGGCCAGGGAGGAGAGGCTGCCGATGCGGGAGGGTCCAGGGGAAGACGAGGAGAGGGAGGAGGACGATTGAGAGGGCCACGAGGAGGATGCCTCGTGGAGGTGCGAGGCGCTGGCGCTGGAGCACGCGTGACTGGTGAGGATCCCGCTAGGGTCGTCATCGTATAGCGTGTCGAACTCGTCCGCTACGGAGTCCGCCGCCGAGGCCCCCAGCAGCGCACGGCTGCTGCTCGCGTTGCTGCTGCTGCCGCCAGAAGTGATGCTGGCAGGCGGGGGCGCGGCACGCGCAGCGTCCACGTTCGTGGCGTCAGCGGAGGCGACGGCGGCGGCGACCTCCGCCTCGTTGCCGCTGCCGCCCGTCTGCCAGTTGCCGTGCAAATGGCGGTGCGTGGCGCCGTGCCCGTTGCCGTTGCCGTTGGCGCTAGGCGCGCCGCTGTCGCCGGCCGGGTGGGTGCCATTGCTGCGGGGCGCGGCGGTTGGCGGGGTGGGGCGGAGTACCACGACGCACGAGCGCTTGCGCTGCGAGCTGAAGGGCACGACCTGCACGATGGTGTGGCTGGCGTTGCGCTTGCGCTGCGCCTCGGCGCCCTCGGCGTCCAGCTTCATGCCCAGCTCCAGTAGAGCACACTCGGTGCGGTTGCCGACGCGCTCCACCTCGCCTGCAGCACAGCAGCGAAATACCGAACACACCAGAACAAGCATGTAAGGTTTCCCGAATGACTTCCAGCAAGGGCAGCGACAGTGTCAGATGTGACAGTGGGTTTGCCACAAGGACACTGACAGTGCAGGTTGTTACTCCGGCAGAGGCTGGCAGGGCGCTGGCAAGGACGAATGTTCTGTTGAAGCTGTCTCACCTGAGATAGCTACAGCGGAGCATTCGTCCTTGCCAGCGCCCTGCCAGCTGCTATCATGCTGCATCAAGTGCTGATGTTACACTGGGCAGGAGCGCTGCAGCAACCGCCTTTGCTCTCTCCAAACAAGCGCCAAGTAGGCAACAGTGGCGGTGGTAAGAGAAACGGATGCCTGCTATGTCATACGTACGAGTCACACGTCTGTGCTTCACCCTGCTACCGTATGTGTGCTATGATGTGATAGAGCAGCATACGGTACGTCCCAGGCACACCCACGGCACACACACCTGTCGCTTCGTCCACAGTGACATACGCGGTCGAGTTGAGAAAGATGTTGTCCAGCAGCACGTTTTCGATCGGCGCCGGCAGCATCGCCGGCACGCCGCCGCGCTGCTGCTGATTGATCGCCGCGGTGGCGGCCGCCGCCGCCGCGCGCCTGCGGCTGTTCTCCTGTGCCTGCTCCAGCAGCACCGCCGCCCCTGCCTGCTTGCCGCTGCTGCTGGTTCCGGAGCCAGAGCCGGAGCCGGTTCCGGAGCCACCGTACGATCCATACTCGTCGCGGGACGAGAGCGAACCCCAGATGCTGCTGGAGCCCGAGGGCCCCCCTGGCTCACCCACAAAGTCGACGCTGCCAGCGCTCATCATGCTGGCATGCAGGCTGCCCGGCCCAACATTCCATACGTCGCCGTCCATGCTGGCGCGGTTCAGCAGCGCGGGAATGGGCGAGAGCGTGCGCAGCAGCATCGCGCGGCGCTCGCCGCTGATGCGCGTGGTGGCGGCTTCGGCGGCGGCGCCCTCCGGGCCGTCCCCCGCGCCTGCGGCGCCGCCGGGGTTGAACCAGGCTGGGGATCCCTCTGCGACCGCGTAGGAGCGGCTGCCTGCCCACATGTTGACGACGCTCATGACGCCCCTGGTGAGTGTACCAGTCTTGTCGCTGCAGGCACAAGCCATTGCAACAGAAGGCGTGCACGTGGGCAACGCTGGACCTCAGATGCAGGTGGGGGTTCATGTCACACCGCAACAGTAACAATGGAAATGCTGCCCTGAAAACCCATTGCACAGCCAGCATGGAGACATGGCTTCAGATATGCATGACAAAGCGCTAACTGCAGTCCAAATGGACGACCGTGCTGCAACTTGATGCCAGGGCGTGTGCGGACGTGCGATATGACCACA
>BDDA01000236.1:121803-146681 GCA_001662385.1 Chlamydomonas asymmetrica | reverse complement strand
CCCCTCTTGACTAATGAATTCGGACTCTCGCACGCCGATGCGACAGAGACCTGCATGAAGCTCCACAAACACGCTTGCCAACACTGCCACACTATAGTGCGACTCAGACGTGCCTTGGAGCAACATCAACCCTCAAATATGATCCGACACTGGAAACCACCCTGAGTCCCCTCTGATATGCTCTCGGGTGGTGGAAGGCGCCTAGTAGCATCCCCCCTGGGGGTGTTAAGTGCGCCTCCCTCCTTAAGAAACACCCTGGCAACGGGGTGTATTATTATTATTATTATTATTATTTCACGTATATTATCGTGGCAATGGTTGAGCTTTTGCATGGCCGCATTTGTATAACTGCATGCGCATGGGATTTTACGGTTGTGTGACGCGTGCGCTAAGCCCTAAATTGCCCTAGACCACGGTGCACCACTGCGGACGCGCCACACTCCCTTCTTCAAGTGCCAGCTGTTTCACGTACATTATCGTGGCAATGGTTGAGCTTTTGCATGGCTACCAGGCCGCCCTCACTGCCGAAAGCAGGTTATATGCCTTGTATATTGGTTCCACTGCACGGCCGGTTTGCACTTTGGATTCTTACTTTTGGTGCTCTGTTGGTCAACACAATGCCCACTCAGCAACACTCAACTGGGTGTTGCATTCACCATCTTAGAGCTCAACACACAGGCTTGGCTATGCACTAGCACTCCAACGGAGTTTGGGGATAAGGTGCAGGGAACGATCCCGGCTCACAATTTCCTTAGGTGCATTCCCACTCTCCCCTCACCTGTGTGGGTTGGGCACAGCCCTTGGTCATTTAAGAAAGATGCAAGCACTTGTGCACCTTGCTGAAAATACATTTGACAAGAGTGCCAAAGGACCTTACAGCCGGGCTAGCATGCACAAGAATGCGGTGGGTGCAGTAGTGGATGCATGCAAAAGACCGGGCGGCAAGCGCGGGCGAGGTAAGGCCGAGCGTGAGCCTAGCAGTGGGGTGCCTAGGGGTGGCAGGCAGCCACAGTGCGAAACTACTGGCAATCGACAGTTGTGCAGCCAAGCATGTAAGCTAGGGCGCGGCCCGCAGGGCCTTCCCTTGCAACCGCCCCAGCCAAAGCGATGGAGGGTTGGGCATTGACGCCTGAGTACATTTGGCGCACCCCACAGTTTGTTGTCGTGGACACGTTGTGCAAGTACTGGCTGAAGGGGCACCCAAAGTGCCGCTATGCATTTGGCATGGGCACGATACACGGGTTTGGCATGATGACCCCAACAGGCATCCGCCACCATGTGTCGAAGCTAAAGCGGGAGCACTTGCTTGGAGCCCCTGCCGGGAGCCCCTAACCTGAGACTGTCAACCTCCAACAGACTATAGGACCACCAACCCATGCATCCGTTGTCAGTGTTTACTGCCCCGCCGGTGCAATGTGTCCACAACCATGAGCCGCAATTTGGATAAAGCACACGGTTCACGTGGTCACTGTTAGCCAGCACATGCGCACACACAGAAACCAGTGACATGTACTAGCGTTCAAGCATAGCCGTTCCAAGCAAGCGCACCTGTTGGCCAGCTATGCGCTCATTGTGAGCGTCATCGTCGGACGTGCTCACAACACCGCGCCGCACAACACACGCTTGCTTTGAACAAGTTACACCGCACGAGGCAACAACACACATAATCACTCATGCATGCCACATGCATACTGGATGCATACCGCGCGCACTCCAAGCAAGGATCATTCATAGGCAATCATCGTGCGAAAGGTGTGCAAGAGCCCCATGGCAATGCGATCAAGTTCGTCACTCAAGGCGGTAAGGAGCAACCACCAGCTTGGATAAGCGATTCGGAATGGGAGCCGTGACCCTCCAGGTGACACGCTTGGCTCCTAAATCACCGTGGCAAGGCAGCAGCAGCCGCAGCGCAAGGATGTATGTCCACATCTCAGGTCAATCACGCACATGACGTGCAACCAAGATGGTCGGACAAAAGGCAAGAATTGTAAGTGCACATAATACCTTGCCAACCATGCTTGTGGCAATGGACCAGCATAGCACTGCAACCCCTGCCACTGAGCATATATGAATGACGTGAACATGGTATGCCCTGAATTCAGTAGTTGGCACGTGTTGTTGCGACGGGAACGGAGACAAGTTCGGGAAGCTTCCAAAGCAAGCGACGTATGGTTTGAACAACGCTACACTTGACATGCTAGCACAACACGCCCCTCGTCACGCCCGCCCCTTCATGACACGATATGAAGGGCAACGCTAGGGTGCAGTAGCGGCACTGCCAGAGCTACTTGTGGGTGGGTGGCAGGCCCCCTCCTACCCCCCCTCCTCCTCCAGGCATCATAATTTTGCGGCTGTTGCGGCTGCTGCCAGTGGGAGCACCAGCGGTGCCTGCTGCGTAGGAGGTGGCAGTAGATGCAGAGGCCAAGGTGCTGCCGCCCGCACTAATGGTGCCGTTGGTGCTAATGGTGCTAACGCTTGTGCCACTCTGAGAGGTGCGTTGTACTGGCGCAGATGATGACGGCAGGGTGGACTCCTTGTGCTACAAAGCATGAATGCAAGGCGACATGTTATATTATACGACATCGGGAACGCGCCGGCTGAACGGTCCATGCGCCCTCCCAAATGGAGACCACGCGACCACACAAGCCTCGCCAAATTAGGCGATATGGCGCAGAGGGCCACAGGGGCTGAGTGCAGCATGCCAGCATTATGCAGGGTTGTGTGAAACAGTTCATTGCAATGCATGCAACGCGGTAAGGATCAAACAATTGATTTGGCAGCCCCACTTGCACATGTTCAAAATGGGAACGGCCCGACATCGGCATTGCGCAATTCAGCCTGTTGGATGGTTCCAAGACTGCACCACTCACTACGCTACATACGATTACACACACAGGCACGCATGGTCATGTACGGTGCATTACCTAGTTGAGCACCACACACCACACACCTGTGAGTGGCTGCCCATGATGCGCAGCACATCCTCAATGCGGAAGGGCTTGGTGAGCCAGCCGTCAAAGCCAGCAGCCAAGCAGTGGTCCCGCGTCCCCTCAAACGCATCTGCTGTCACGGCCACCACCTGGCACCTCCTGTGCTCACCACCCATCGGACGAGTGCAGGTCAGTCGCCTCATGCGCATACCAAGCAACAGCATATACATACACACCATGCTCCTCATGCGCTCACAACCACACCTCGGAGAGCATGCACGGAGCAACACGTGTGTGTGTGTGTGTGTGTGTTATCAGCACCTGGAGCAAACGCAATGTGCCTTGCCACTGAAGCCGTCAGTGAAGTTCACTGCTTGTTGTTACGTCGTGGTGGCACTGTTGTTGTTGCCCAGGCATCACGTTAGGCCAGGGCAGTCCCTAGCCAGCAGGTTCACAGATTATCACGCATTATCACAGTGCACCATCCCATGTACCTGTGGGGGTATCGTGTCTGCAGCTGTGCCACGGCCTCCAGGCCACCCATGAGGGGCATGTGTAGGTCCATGAGGATGATGGCAAACGCGTCCGGACCACCAGCAGCGCCAATAATGTCCAACGCCTGCTGCCCATTTTCAGCTGTAGTCACGTTTGTGTAGCCGAGGCGCTTCAGCGTCCCGAGTGCAACCTGCGGTGTGAAAGAAAACACACATGTGGGTTCTGTGAGCGATACCGAACGTGTGTGGTGGGCGCATGGTTAGCAAACCAACAGAGGTGGCAGGTTGCTAGGTTGTCGCCTTGAGAAGTCACCAACATTGCAAGCATCTAGGTTGCATTGGTTAGCTGCTTAAGTCCACAACACATCATGATTCCAACACTCTCTTGTGGACTTCACCGGCACTCACTCATTGAGTGTACGCAAGTGCTGGACTCAGCGAGAGCTAAAGCTTGGCAGCCCAGCTTGGAATGCAGCGTTAGGGCGATGGCACAAGCAAGCACAGGTAAGATCAACTAACACCTGGCGGACAAACCAACAACGCCACAATACAACCAGGCTCCGCTGCGGTGCCCTGACTTCATGCCTTCCCGCCTGACCTAGCCAGCGATTGGATTGAAACAGGGGCTAATCCCATGCATCATGTTGGATGGCACCCTTCATTAACGTCTCACCTTCATATTGATCGCATTGTCCTCTGCAATCAAGATGCGGCAGTTAGCGGGGTTGCTGCTGCTGGAAACCCCAAAGGCAGGATAAACCGCATCTGCACCTGCACCTGACGCCCCACCGTTGGCGCTGCTACGTGCGCTGCCGCCAGCTCCGGTTGATGATGTGCGTGACAGTCGCGACCGCCCGACCTCATCATGGGCCCCCTGCGCATGCATGTGCGCCTGCCCGGTGGTCAAGCCCCTCGTGGCGCCGCCACCACCACCACCACCACCTCCCACCATCAGCTGCTGCTGCTGGGTGCTGCCGGATGCCGCTGGCAAGGCCATGTGCTGAGCTGCCGCCTGCGCCTCCAACATGTCCTGCGAGCTGGAGCTCTTCTTGATCTGACGTGCAGGCAGGCAGGCAGGCAGGCAGGCAGCAAGGCAGGAGCAGGGGGCACAGGCTGGCGCACACAAAGGTAGTACCGGCGGCCACGTCCGTAGTAATGGTGTCGCCAAACAACATGGATAGAAGCCGACATGGTTAAGGCCGACATGGTGATGGCCGTCGCCAAAGTTATCATCAGCATACGCATGACCATCAGCGCGTTTGCAAGGTAGTGCTGCCAGTGCTTGACAATCCCATGCGCTCCTGCAATTCCACCGTCAGGTGGTAGCCGAGGTTAGCACGTTAGCGACCTGACCTGATACAGGTATACACTGCACTCAAGGGTGCAGTATACTGAGGTCCTGCCTGTCAGGATATCCAGAATCACAGGCACCAGCACTCACGGTTGCGGGCTTCAGTGACGCCATGGACCCGCCCGCCGACAGGTACTGGCCAAAGTTGCCGAGCACGGCAGTGCTGTTGCTGGAGCTGCTCATCACGGCTACATTCGGCCCGCCTCCCCCGCCACCGCCGCCACTATGACTGCCGTTGCCAACCACTGATGCAGCGCCGGTCTGCGCTGCCCCGCTGGCTCCAGCACCTGCCCTGTCACCTGCGTATGTGCGATGCACGGCTGCCGCCGTCGATGCGGATGCTGACGACACAGCGGACCCCAAGCTGCTGCCACCTGGCGAAGGCCCACGCTGGGGCAGGGTGAGCGTAGAGGACAGCCACGCGCTAGCTGCTGCCTGCGTTGGCTGCTGTGCCGCCACAGGATCAGATACTAACGGCGCATGTGGAGATGCTGATGGCTGTGCCTCCAGCACATCCAGCTCCATGGTTAACACCTGCGTGCACAACCCCATCACCGTGAGTTGGAAGCACATGGTCACATTTTCCAAACAGGACAGTGTAATGATTTGCGTGGTTTGAAGTCAGTGTGCCAAAGTTTCAACCAACATATCTCTCCAATCCCCAGTCAAGGTTTGCTTCTCAACTGCTGGAATAGCTACATGCAGCCATGCCGCTTCTCAGGCACTCTGGTCAGGCTCAGGCTGCGGCTCACCTCCTCGAGTGCTGCCCGCAGCCTTGCTTGGCGCACAGGCCGTGTGACGGTGGCGTACCCTAGCTGGCGGAACGGGACTGAGGCCGCCAGCGCATGAGCCTGAGCCCTAGCCACCTCCATCATCACAGCGCTAGCGGCCATATAAGCCATGGACCTGCTGGCATCCACGCTGGCGCTGCTGCCGATGGCCTGCGCTGTGTGGTGTGAGTGTGAGTGAGAGAGATCTCCGCGCTGCTGCTGGTAGTGTTGATGGAAGTTGTGGTGGGAGCTGTGTTGCGAAGGCGGTGCTGGCGGCGAGATGACGGGCTGCTGCTGCTGGTAGGATGCCAGCAGTGACAGTAGCGGCTGAGGAGCGTCCGGAGAGGCAGTGGAGCACTCCGTGTTGTGTGCGGTGATGGACCCGGCAGGCGCCGTCGCTGGCGCAGATGCTGCTGATGCACCACCGCCCATGGACGCGAGGTGGGGAGGCGCAGCAGAAACGGGAGGGTCGGATGCCAGACCTGCAGGCCCTGTCACACTAACGGGCGCCAGTGCAGCACGCGCCGGGACGGTGGGGTGCTGGGCGTGTCCCCCCGCGTCTGTGCGTGGCCCGGCATAGCGCTGCTGCGCGTAGTACGCTGAGTGGGGCGCTGCCGCTGCATGTGATGAGGCGCTGGACGGCCACACACCCGGCAGGTTGCTGCTGCCTGCGCCGCCATGCGCGCCCATGAAGGTATGCGGCATGTGATGCGGCATGAGGGGCAGAGACTGCTGCGACGACAACGCTGACGCCGCAGAGCTGGTCACACGCTCAACCTCCTGCGTGGGGTGTGCACATACCGCAATGCGCCACATGTACTTCATACACCGCATGCACTGCATGCTGATGGTACACCCAAGGAAACCAGGCATTGCTGACGGTGTGGCTCTTCCGGTACACCAAGCGCAACAGGTTCAAGACAAGGCAGGCACCGAGCGGATGCACTGACGCAATGCCAGCGCACCTGTATGTCGTGTTGTCCGGGCCACATGAGGAACACGACACGAGTCGCCTCGCACGCATCGGCTCGGAACAGCGCCCCCAGCACACGCGTTGCCGACATGTCCATCACCACCACATCATATGGGCCCTCAGCACAGTAGCGTGCAGGGTCAAAAGGGCTGCGCAGGTGCTTCAGCGCCAGCACAGGTGAGCCTCCTCCTCCTCCTCCAGCCTCAGGCTCAACGCCATCCTGGCATGGAGCGGCCCCGCCAGGCGGCGCAGGCCCCGCTGCCTCGCCAGGCTCCTGTTGTGACTCAGCACGCTGTGACGGGGTCATCACCGGATCCTGTCGTGGCTGCGGCTGCTGCCGCCCACTAAGGCTGTTGGCAGCAGCTGCTGCTGGGTGTGTGATGGTGAGGCGCGCCAGGGCCTCATCCTCGCTTCCCACAGCGCACACGCCACAGCCCCAGGCCTGCAGCGCCAGGCACATCACTGCGCGCACCACCCTGCAGGGCTCCACCAGCAGCACGCGCTTGCCGGCCACGAGTGAGGCCGTGTCGCCGTCCAGGTGCGTCAGCTGCTCCAATGACAACACGCTCGAGTGCTTGCCGATGGTGACACTTGGGGTAGCAGCAGCAGTAGCAGGCATTGCTTTCTGCCTGCTGCTGGCCATTCGGTCATCACTGGTGTTTCCAGTAGTGCTGCTCCCGCCTGCGGCAATCGAGGCAGGAAGGCTCTGCCCCCCCCCGCCTGACGTGGCAGCTGCGAGCGGGTGACGCGGGCTTCCCATGTGGCGTGCACCATGGCCTTGCTGCACCTGCTCCTCCTGCAGTGCAGGCGTAGCAGAATGCTTACAGACAGCCATTGCGGCAGCAACATCAGTAACAGCAGCGACAGCAGCGGTATCAGACACAGAAGCAGCAGAGTGCAGTCGACTGGACCTGATCACAGCTGCCACTGATGAGCACTGTTGGTGAGTTGGCGTTCATGTGGGGGTTGGTGCTGGCATTCATGACGCTGGCCTGAAGCGCCGCCGCCGGTCCGTCCAACAGCTCCACAGGCGGCACCTGCACACGCACACGTGATGAGGGGGGTGGGGGTGGCGCACAGAGGGGAACGTCAGCGCCCAACAACCTGTCCCCTTCCTGTCCAAGCCACACTACTGCACTGCAAGACATCATGACGCACCTGCATACTAATACATGTGCAACTTGGCAAACATGTCTCACCCGGCATGAGATGTGCCATGTGAATGTGGACCCTGCACCAAGTCCTGGGCTATCCGCCCACATGCCTCCTCCCATGGCCTCACACAGCTTGCGGCTGATGGCCAAGCCCAGGCCTGAGCCGCCATAACGCCTTGTGGGGGAGGCATCCACCTGTTGCACGCACCGCACAATGCAGGAGTGGATGCCACTCAAGGCATCATAAATGGAAATAAATCAAGGGAAGATGTGGCGTGAAAACCGTGGCAATTTGATGAGCCAAGGTCGAACAATGAGTCTTGCATGCATCAATCCAGCTAGGCCATGCGAGAAGCCATCAGGGTCATCAGGGCGCCCTGAACCTTATATCTATCTGTTGACGGTCCAAGCTCGTCCTTTTGAACTTCCGGGTATGCCCTGCTGCTGTTGCTAGTTGCCCTACGATGTGTTCAATGCCCATGCACTGACGCCATGCTGAGGTTGTCAGTCCCCATCACCCATGCTGCGCCTCACCTGTGAGAAGGAGTGGAAGAGGCGCCCCACATCCTCACTGGCAATGCCAATGCCAGTGTCACGTACTGTGAAGTGGAGCGTGCAGCTCTGCCACTCAGCCTCTGGCCCCACAGCACGTGCCCGTGCCTGCGCTTGCGTGTGGGGAGGCGTACGTGCCGCGTGGGCCTCTCCGCCACTGCCGCTGACGCTGGTGCCGATGCTAGGCGCTGCTGCGTCCCTGACCTGCTCAGCCTTGCCTTCAGATGGCACGCCTGTCACTGTGGGCGCCTCGCTGTATTCAGGCCACACCTCCAACAGAAGCTCGCCTGCACAATGCCAAGCGCAAATCACAGCCACGCAAGTGCTTCAGTACGAAAGCGTGAAATGCGGTGTGGAATGGTGATTAGATGCATTGTACCGCACAACCTGCGCTACCGTAAGCCACTGACTCTCGTCCTGCCGCCTCACCCTCCTCAGTGAACTTGATGCCGTTGTTGAGCACGTTCAGCAGGATCTGCTGCAGCCGCTGAGCATCCGCGTACACCACCGGCGGTGTGTCATCACGGATGTGGTATGCGACCTGACGAACATGAGCGTAGGGAGCAAGGAGCCATGCAAAGGTCATCCAACGTCGTTAGCTTGTGGATGAGTGCAGTAATTGTCAAACTCCTCACTCAGTCTGTGTGCCCCCACCGGCCCGCCAAACACACACAACACAGATCACAGGCCAACAACAGTGGTATGCACTGTGGATTATCACAATCTGGCCTGCTGGCTTACCTGCAGGTGCTTCTGAGCTGCCCTCAGCCCCGCAATCTCCACCGCTGCCTCCACAACACTCTCAAGCCTGAACGCGCTGGCTGCCAGCACCATCTTGTTGGCCTCGATGCGGCTGAAATCCAAGATGTCGGTAATGAGTGCAAGCAGTGTCTCGCCACTGCACGTATTGCATGCATAACAGATTCGCAGGGTCAACAATCGCGCGGTGTCATGTTAGCAGCCAGGCGACACGTGCACAGCCAAAGGCCAGCATGGGGAATGTGGTGGTTGTACTGTACTGCGTCAGGACCGGTGAGCATGCACTGAATGACCTCTGCCACCGACCTGGCGCGTATTGTGTTGACAAGGTCCCACTGCGAAGGCGTGAGCTGGGTCTCCGCAAGCAGTTGTCCCACAGCGATCATGCCTGTCAGACCAAGGGCAATGCAGCGGGGCAAGTAGGATGGTGGGCGAGCATGCAAGCGCCGTGCAGCTTAACACCCAACCGCTTGCTAGCACTCACGGCAGGTAGGTAGGTAGGTAGGGCAAACACACATGCACGAAGCGTACCAACCAGCATGACATGCAACAGATGGCAAGTTGTGTTTTGACGCCATGAGTTCGGTGCCAGACCCGCGCGCACCTGTGGCAGTGCGATAAACTGATAAGACTGGCACCAGGAAAAACGAATGCACTGCAAGAGCAGCACTCAGCACAGCTCACCGTTCAGCGGAGTGCGTATCTCGTGGCTCATGCGCGCCAGGAATTGCGACTTGGCCTCGGTGGCCGCGTGCGCCTGTAGGCAAGACGCCAGGCAGTGCCAATACGCATGCTCAACAGCTCCAGGGAAGGAACACTATCACCGGCAGGTGATCCACTGTCTGGCAGTCACGAAGCACTTATCTGCACTCTCCCCCTTCGGCCTTCCCCCCCACACACACACATACGCATGCACTGCTCAGCCTCAGCAATAACATAACAACGTTGCATGGCCCTCTTTGCCACAATGCGTCCCCTCCCTGCAATTTGCACACCATAGGTGCTACAAACCCTGCCACGCAATGCAGGTGTACAGATGCGGTGCTGGGCACAGCATAGGCAAGCTAGCCATCACCGGCAGCACCCTCACCATGTGGGCTGCGTGCTTGGCCGCCAGCTCCGCTTTCTTGTGCCTCACGAGCTCGGTGATGTCAGACTGGTCAGCAGGCGAAAGGGTGCAGGGGTGAGGGGTTCAGGGGTGAGGGGTGAGGGCGCAGGGTGAGTATTGCAAGCAGGTCGCAGCAAGCGGCAGTTTTGTGGCATGCATCAGCGCTCATGATCAGCACCCTGGCACACCTGTGCCTGCCACTGTGCTTATGCCGCATCAGACATCCGTGGCTGGATACAGCATGCACATGAAAGGCCAGACGAGTGCCACTACGACACGAATGCATGCTGACAGGCATGGAAAATCCTATCGTGTGGGTGGCACTTGTGTA
Organism: Chlamydomonas asymmetrica; assembly: GCA_001662385.1. Lineage (NCBI taxonomy): Eukaryota > Viridiplantae > Chlorophyta > Chlorophyceae > Chlamydomonadales > Chlamydomonadaceae > Chlamydomonas > Chlamydomonas asymmetrica. The sequence goes on along the minus strand of BDDA01000236.1, from coordinate 136,259 downwards.
TGGCATTGTTCTTCCAACCAGGCAGCAAGCGCTTTGCATAACGTTGTGGTATAGGACCAGATACCCTGGCCTGGATGCAGGGCATGTCATCAACCATGCTTAGCGTACGTACAAGTCCACTGCTCCCACCAAGCTTGGAGGTTCTGCGCACCTGGATTCCGACGTAGTGCGTCAGGCGGCCCGCTGTGTCGTATATGGGCGTGACGCTGAGGAGGTTGATGAACGGGTCACCACTGCGCTTGAAGTTGAGCAGCTGGACGACAATGCTGCGCCCTTCGTTGATTGCCTGAGTGAGGGTCAGAGGGGTACAGGGCTTCATGTCCAAATGCTTGTCATGGCCCACCAGTGCGGATGATGCTCGCGTGGCTTAACACAAGCTTGTATGCTCGCTTGTTCACCAGCATACAGGCAAGCCCAGTATGAAGCAGCACTGTTATTGTTATTGCAATGAGCCATCAACCCATCAACCCGCACCTTACGCAGCTGTGCGACAGTGGCGGCATCTGTGCCTTCGCCCTGCAGGAAGCGGCAGTTGTTGCCCAGCGTGAACGCAGCGCTGTAGCCAGTGGTTCGGCTGAAGCCAGCGTTTACGTATATGAGCGGCATGTCAGGTGCGCGCGCATCTGCGATGGTGATTCCCTCCTGCAGCACGTCCAGCGCTCTGTTCTTGAGGAGGAGCAAGTCATACTCCTCGCGCGCGATAGTCACGTAGCTGTCGTCCATAACCATATGGGCGGCGCTTGCTGCGGGCGATGAGGTGCCGCCCTGCTGGCCGTCAGCAACGGCGGCGATGGGGTCAGGCGTTGCCGCACCAACCGCAGTACCATCGCTCGTAGCGCCACGCGCATGGGTGTTTGCATCAGTGTTGCTTAGGTGATGGGCGTCATCAGCAGTGCAACCCACAACGTCACCGGCGGTGTGCGCGGATGCCCTGTCCATTACCGCGTTGCCCTGTCCTTCCTGCTGCTGCCAAGGCTGCTGGTCAGGCTGCACATGTGCGTGTTTCACTGCATGCTGTTCAGCGTCCGGCTGCTGCTGAGCCAGTTGCAGTCGTGTCGGCTCTGCAGGCAGCGGTAGAGGATGGCTCCTCAGGTTGGCGGCTGAGCTTGTTGAGCTGCCACTGGCTGAGCACACATCCTCCGTGCCAGCGCTGCTCATGTTGGTAAGGGTGCCGCACAATTGTGCAGGTGGGTTTGACGGCGCTGAGGCATGGCTGCGGACCCCTGCCTCCTGCATATGCGGCGCCTCCACCGCTTGCGCTGCCACCTGCGGCGAACGGCCCGGCCCATCAGCGTCTACACCCTGGCCAGGGTAGGCCTTGCTCCGGCCTTCGGACAGCAGCGCCTGCTGGTCCAGTACACCCAACTGGTTCGATGCCGGCGCCTGACTGTTGTTGTTCCTGTGTGGGTGATGGTCCTCGTGCTGCTCTGGCAGCGTGGGTGGCATAGCAGGTGCGGCTGTTGGCGGCAGCCCCACTGCCTCAGGGTCAGCACTGCCGTCGGCCATTACGGCTGGACAGGAACGGCTGGTGGTGTCAGCGCAGGGGCGATACCCAGTAAGCGCATAACCACAGGAGGGGCAAGCACGGTGTCCATCATCGCCCACCTCTGGTGAAGCAGACGTGGGCTGTCCCGTGACGGCAGCAGCGGCGGCGGCGGCAGCTGGTGCCACAGGAGAGCCGTGGGATTGGGCGCTGCCGCTGCCACTGCCACTGCCACTGGCGTGGACCCTGAGCGCCCCACCAACCGCACCACGCATGGTCCCAACGTGGGCCGGAGCCTGTGCCTGTGTGTGTGCGTGAAGCTGCAGCTGCTGCTGCAGGTACAGCGTCTGCTGCGGCTGTAAGTGCCATGATGGCCGCCTGTGGGATGCAGCACGGCCGCTGTGGGACGCGCCTGCGGCGACAGGGCTACCCTCAGGCGCGACGTGGCACACCTGTCGTTGCGGGCCAGCATCAGCAGGTTGTGCAGGCTGCGGCAGGGCCGCAAGCAGCGCAATGCCCACGCTGGACTGTGTCCTCCGGGGGGCACCACCGACTGGGTGGTGTGCTTGGGCAGTCAGGTGCGGGTAAGGATGTGCAAGACCGTGGTGTTGCTGCTGCTGCTGTTGCTCCAAGGCCTCTACTAAAGTATCAATCTGCTGCTGGTTCAGGTCTGCTCTGTGTCTCTCGCGCTTCACCGCCTCCTGCAGCTCAGCCACGAGTTCGTGCAGCGCCTGCACCTCGTGCGCCTGCGCACCGACTCGGACGCCAGGGTTGTAGGTGAAGCATGCAATCCAGGGGGAGGCTCAGTTTGTGAATGCGCACAAGGTTGCTGTTGTTGTTACGAAGGTGCTTGAGGTGCGAGTCCCACACATCGAGGAGGAGAAGTGTCACCTCTCAATCGGCGGTGCGTGACAGACATGACAGCAAGGACCCCTGTTGAAAAAACTGTGACTACACCCATATATGAAATACACGGCACAGATATGCTAAACAGAAAGGCACATTTGTGCAAGCCCGGGTTGGCGGGCAGCACAAAAGCGATGACAACGAAGAGTTGTGGTTTTAGTTCACTACCATGTGGAAACAAGCCTGCAGGAAAGCAGCTAGGCCTGGCTATGGACTGTATGCGTACCTGCTCTGCCAGGGGTCCAGCGCCTGCATCAAAGTGAACACTGGAGTCACCAGCAAGAAACGTCGGCAGCAAGGCCGGTTGAAGACAGGTCGCCGGCACCACATCTGCACCCGTACTGTCTGTGCTCATCCTGTGCTGTGCTGCTAATAACGCGTGCAGGCCACGCACTCCGCCCGCCAGCCGCGCCCGTCATTCCACTTGGTCAAGCATCGCGCTCCCAAAGTTTGAATTGCTAGAATAAGCGTTATGTGAGAAGCTTAAGCAATATTCCGCAGGGTGTTTCTGTGCAGGAGCTTGAGTGATCTTTTATCCAGGTTTACTAGGGTAAGCAGCAAGCCAGAGCGCGGGCGAGAAAGCAAAGAGAAAGGCGCACACTGGAGACAAAAATAATCGGCATTTATCACTTGGAGTATTGCATGTGATCGAGCCGGGCAGTGGACAAGCTGAGGCTAACCCAAAGGCTAACCCACATTGCAACACACGCCTGTCTACTGGACCGTGCATGCACTGATGGAGTGAGGCTACAGGGCTAAACATACTCGATGCCAAACATAACATCAGCTGATAATTGTGTGTCACCAGCAGTTGTGAGCTATAACTAATGGCACCCCTACGCTTACGCTGGGTCAATTACTGAGGCGATGACGCGTGCAAGACCGTAGGGAGCCCTCATTGGGCCCTCAACTCGCTCTCTGTGGCTGTGGAGGTCTGGCTGCCGCGCGCGCGAAGCGCCTACTCCCCTCCCCCAGTGATTTGCAACTTTCACCCGGCCTACGCTTGTCCCTCGCCCCCCCGCTCACCTACTCCGGCCCACCCGTCCCCCGCACTTGCTGCTTTCGTTCGCAGCCAGCGTGCCCAGCCGCGTCTTCCCGACCCCTTGGCCATGCGGCCTTACGCACTGCCAGTCAACGGTGCGACTGTAGCCCCCGCTGCTGCTAGATTGGTGCGAACCTAACCTACACCGACGGGTCATGCCGTGGGCGGTGGTGCGGATGGCACTGACCTCTTGGGGGGCGCTGCCTGCCTGCCGCCCCATGCCCCATGCCCCCAGGCCACCCCTTTCTTGTCGACGCACGCACCTGCCAGGCAGACAGCAGCGACCCAACTCACACTGCCAACAATACTGCGGAGCTGGTCGCTGTCCATTGCATCCTCAAGTAGGGAATGCTCTGCAATGGACAATACCTTTTGAGAATGCGAATGAGCATAAGCACCTGTGCTTCGTGACGTCGCTCCATCTTCCTGTGCCGCCCCATGGGCACCTGCCATGCACCCGTCGCATTCTACCAGCAGACCTTGTCATTCCACAGCAGGTCTGCCTGCATTGAGTAGGCCGACTTCACAGGGAAAGCGGCCATGGCGCAATCCCCATGGTGAAATGCACCCATTTGTGTGGAATGCGTGCCCTGTAGTGGCTTAGCCAGACGCTCCGCTACGGCGCAGCTGCCTGCAGACACGCGCTGTGTACCGCATCCGCGCCAGGCAAGCGATGCTTGGCGTTTGTCATGCACGCTCAGCAACTCTTTCATTACTCGCTGGGCCCCTGCCGCCACACATCGCCGGCATGCCCTGCTCTACAGGTTTGGCTTGCCCTACACAATCCACTCTTGCACTTGTACAAGCACTTGCCTTCCCTGCCACCATACATCGGCCACAAAGCACGCACTCTGCCATACAGCAGTTTGATAAGACTGCAGGAAGACGCCAAGCATGTAGGATGTCTCTAACATGGCTGTCCGATACGCCAGCGCTTTCAGCTTGTACCAGCCGTGGTTGGTGTCATCGCCGCATGAGCCACCGGCTCAGTGAGTGATTGAGTGCAAAAGAAGCTGTCAGGGCTGTCAGCCATATCGTGAGAGGGGAACTTCAGGGTCGTCTCCTGGGCCCTACATTACATTACAAATCCTTGCTCATTTGCTGGAAGCACTGGCTAGCGGCATGCGCCGAGCTGAGAGCTGAACAGGTGCTGCAAGCCCAAAATACAGTGCCTGAATACGTCTGTGCAAGGCGTAGACGGCGTGCTGGGCGGGTATAGCCCGGAGAGATGTGGACAGGGTGAGCGACACTTCAAGCATAGTACGGAAGTTGATCAAGCTGGACCTGTGTCCATTAAGCGTGAGGGGCGCATGCCAATACATATACATCAAATGTGAACGGCAGCCAGCTTTGTGTTCTAGAGCCTACATGCACTTCTCCACTGCACATCACACATCACCCATCCCAGCGGTCACAAGCATGCAGGGACCCAGTGCTGAGAGAGCTAGTTCTCAGCACTGGGAGGCACCGACCATGCCTGATGACGCTGGGACATGACCGCACATGACCGCTATTCGGTTGAGACATTGATGTGCCACAGGTGTGGGTGCAGTCTGCACAAATGCCAACAGGGCAACTAGACTGCAAGAGCACGCCCCGTGTTGATGGCAAGGCACCATGAAAGGCAGCGGGTGATGCGGATGTGCGCAGCCTGTGTATGCAAGCATTGCAACAGCAAGCACCTCACCAGGCGGTCACGTCATGCATTTACACTCGCATATGAGCATGAGGGGAGTCAAAAGAGCAGATTGAGTGCCCTGGCACGCCCCAACACATGCTCCCGGCATATTGGGCAGCGCTTGGCGGTGCCGCGCGCCAGCCACAGCAGTACACAGGCTCGATGGAAGACGTGGCCACAGCACAGCACCTCGGCGGTGTCATCGTCCCACTGCCCATCACTGGTGCCAGGGGGCGGGCCCTCGCCAGCAGACGTCCCCCTGTACAGGACTGCATGGCCGCTGGGCGGTGCCGCTGTCCACACACCGCCCCGGCTGGCCAGGTTGGCCTGGAAGCCATCATCGTACGTGGAGGGCAGCTCACCTGCAGGTAGGCCACAACATGACAGGCCCTGAGCAGCAGACACCCGCATGCACACCACCCACCCCTCCCTCGTGTCTGGTGGCTCATCCCACCGCGACACTTGGAACTTGGAACACGCTGGCGTTCTGCCTCGCCCAACACCTAATGGCACAGCACCAAATGATGCAAAATGATTGATGCACACAGCCCGCAGCTCACAGCATCCTCACCAAAGCATATGGCGCAGCAGGTGTCTGTGGCATCCACAAATATGTGGCTGGGCATGGGTTGGGCTCTCAGCTCACGCAGCAGCGTGTTCAGCGCATCCCGTCCAGCATCCGACAGCACAACGCCGGTGACCGTGGTGGCCGTGGTTGGACCCTCCCTGCGGGTTTCCACAGCCGGATGCGCAGACGTGGGCTGAAGGGCTTCTGGCGGCATGTATGCCGCCGTAGCTGCTGCTGATGCCTCCGCCAGAGCTGCTTCCAGCACCTGATGAAACCATGACAGCATGTACATGTCAAAAGGGGTGGGAACCCAGCACTACTACACGGTTTGTACACCGCACCCGGATTGTTACCACCACAACCACTACGTATCGATTTGTACAAGCACCATCGCTCATAGTAACAGGTGCAAGGCTGGCACAACCAACAACAGCAACATTGCCCTTGCCAAATAGGTACAAGGCGGTCACAAGAGGTACTCAGCTATCCTCACCGCACTGTGCTTGGTCCTATCCTGGCGTGCGGGCAGCCTGGTGTGCGGATGGGGTTGATGCGAGCACTAAATGCATTTGGTCAGTACCTCACCGCCCGCCATTCACCTGCTGCAGTTCCCGCTGCCGCCTGGCGCGCTCCCGTACTCGCTCCTCCAACGCACTCAGGCGGCCGAAGCCCTCAACCCAAACCTGCCAGGGGTTAAGCAGCATGATAGCACCCGGGTAGCATTCTGGAATCTAAGCGAGACACAAGCGTAAAGGCCTGCTTTCACCTGCGCACAATTGCCTTAACTGCAGGAGGTGAGCGATACTCGCAAGGCTGGCGCCACCCACCAGTGAGACGTACGCCAGCCACCATACTGGGGCGCTGCATGCCAGCCAGTGACTGCCTCGCAACAGTTTACTGGCGGCACGCAGTGTCAAGCCAACGACGGTCAGCCCAGCCCGTAGCCCCACACGTGCAGCTGTGCTGCCATCATGGAATGCTGCTGAAGCTGTCAGCGGCCACACTGACAGGAACTCCCCGGCAGGCGCGGGAGGGCCCACAGCAGCAGCCTCAGCCAGGGCAGCAGCGCCTGCTGACTCCGCTGCCTGTGCTGCGATGCCACCCATCATGACGGTCATGGATGCCATGATGAGCGGCGCCAGCAGCGCCTTGAGCGTGGCGCGCGCCAGGAAGGAGGTGAACGCAGCAGCCAGCTGAGCTGGGGTACCCTCCATGCCAGCTGGAAGTGGCTGCGGGTGAATGGGTGCAGCAAAGGTAACCAGAGAGTGCAGGCCGGGGGAGTGTTGGCCACATGGCATTACTGGAAACATTACCTCAGGCCATGCTTGCTGACAGGGACCATCAGCGGCCGTGCCGTTATATGGACTTTCCTCACACCTGCCCACTTGGTCGGTCAAACTCCCTTGGCGCTGTGGGTGTCTCGTTTGGGAGGTCAGCCTATTGCCACAGACCAGCTCTGTACGGACATCACCCTTCCCCCAATCCCTCAACCCCCTTACAACAATCCTTCCACACGGACGGCTTGCAGCACACAGTGGCCACCACACCCACCTCATCATGCCCCCCTGCACCCACCCACCTCAGCGTGCATCTGTCGTATGACCGCCCTGAGCATCACTGCCTGGCCCAGGTTGAGCAGGTACAAGGTGCGGGCAAACGCGATGTTGCCAAACACGCGCGTCCACACGTCGCCCACCGCATCGCCTGCCCACAGCGCTAACACCTGGCCGCCCCTCGCACCCGCCGCTGCACACGTGAGGCTCGCGCGCAGAACATGCGTGCAGCCAGCGCCGAGAACGAGCCACCCTTGGCGGCCTGCCAGCCACACCTGCGGCATGCCAGCCAAGCAGCATTGCCACACCCTGACACAACATTGCGCTGGTGCTGAGGGTGTAATGGCCTTGCATGGCCTTGCATGCCAGCCAAGCAGCATTGCCACACCCTGACACAACATGGTGCTGGTGACCTAGCGCACCTACCCGGAGCGTCACAAGGCCAAGAGGGCGCAACGCAAGCACGCCGAGGTTGTATAGCGCCGCTCCTGCCCCGGTGCGGTGGCCCAGGTACACGGCTGCCAGCACACTCAGTGATCCCGCCAGCGCAGCCTCAGGGCTGCTCCACACGCGCTGCACCGCACGCGCCAACATTCGCTTTGCAGCCTGTTACGCCCAGGGCGGGGGGGTGTGGGGGCAGCCGCACGATGAGCGTGTCAGGCACAGTGGCAGGGCTTGATTGTGTCAGGTAGGGACACACAGTGCAGCAGTGGGTGTTGTGAGCATGGACACGCTGAGCAAGAAGACCGGGGTTCAGGACGCACCCTGCCATTTGACATGCATGCAGGTGCTGCTGCTCCGATACGCCTCATATTACAGCAACCTACCAGGGATGGTTAGCCTGCACGCAATGACTGACCTTGACAAGCGGCCATACCCCCTGCCACACCGAGCGCAGCAATGCCAGAAGCGCACGTGCTGCTGACCCCCCCATCACATCAACCACGTTGGCGGCCAGCATCAGGCAAATCTTGAAGGCACCACCTGACAAACAGTCAGAGGGCATTAACAAGCCATTCGTGTAATGAGCGTGAACCAGCAACACACAAAGTCAAATGTGACAAAGGCATGACAGTGTACGGCAGTGAGCACGTGAAAACAATGCACAGCCGTGATGGTTCGCATTGCTGTTGCACTTGAAGCAACCAATCAGCACCAGTCATCACACTCCCTTCACCTACTGCGCTGAATGGGACGATGCAGGATGCAGGCACCTTATGGCCGTGTGCTCACCTGCACTCTGCAGAGTGCGCTGTGCGACGGGCCACAGGGCCTTGATGAGCGCTGCGCCCACACGCACAGCCCCGAGGTCGACATTTAGGTACGCATGCATGCCCAGCTGCTCCACCGCAATGCCAGCACGATGCACGGGCCGCCATTTCTGCAAATAACAGCGCGCGCAATGGCTATCACTTCATGATTCTTGCACCCCAACACGCCCCCTGCATGTTGAATGTGTGCTTGTCATGCGTCCATGCCATGTCATGCAAAGCTGTGCACATTACCGCAGGACACACGTTGCCGCATGACAAGGATGCAATGACCGGATGGTGGTGACTTCCACCACGCCAGCTCCCGCTGCCAGCAGGCAGCCTTTGGCCTCATGCTCAAGCCACATCCTCACTGCGTCCTTCAGCCTCCAGACAGCCAACCAGCGTGAAAGCCAAGACAGGCAGGCATGTCACCACATCACATCACGCACTCGTTAGCGTCAATCCTGCTGCCTCACCTTCATCTCCTTGCCAGCCATCAGGCACGATACGGCTCCACACACCAACCCGCACAGCGCAAACACCAGGCTGTCCTGCAACACCGCCTGGCGCGTGAACCCCACTGTGCACACCACAGCGCCGACTGGCCAGAGCGACCGCAGCAGCACATTGCGCACTGCCCAGTGCGTGACGACCGCCACAGCAACTGCGCGACAGCACACAGCGGCCAGCCGTCCGGTGACTGCTAAGCCACATGCCCACTGCAAGCCAAGCGTGGATGGCCACTGACGAGTGCAGGAAACTGGCAGCGATCAAAACCCTCCGGCTTACCTGAGGTTTTGCCTGCACTCTATTTACTGGTATCAACACGGCAACGGCGCAGACCATTTTTTACCATCCGTGTTATGCCCAGCACTGGTTCAGCTGAACCAACGTTGATGCCAGTAAATGCTGAACAGCTGGGCATAACGCGGCAGATACGTGTAATAACGCGGATGGTAAAAAAGGATTGCCGTGTTGATACCAGTAATTAGAGTGCAGACAAAAATGCAGCTAAGCCGCTACCTTCCTGCTGGTGAGAGCATGAAAGTTTCTGCAAAAATTCGTGAAGCATGTGGTGCACTGAAAAACGTGCACCACATGCTGGCATCTGCCGCTGGCAGAGCTAAAGCGGCTTGATGGATCGGCCTAAGCAACGTTGCATAAGCTGCATGCACCCATGATTCTGGCATGGCATGGTTATGGGGACAGTGCACACTCCTGGCACGACCTCACATTTCCATGTCGGGTTCACCACATGGCCCATGCACCACCTCCAGCATCCCAGCACACCGCCGCGGGTGCGGCGCCACAGGCTGCTGAGGGCCGCGCAGCAAGCTGTGCCTGCGCGCGCAGCCTGGCGCTCAGCAGCAGCAGCCCACCGCGCAACGTGCTTCCACACAACATAGATCACAGCGCTGATGGCGTCGGCCGCTGGATACACGCATCGCTGCCACATCTGCTTGGCGGTGGCGCGTGTGGCTCTGTTGCATGGTGTGCACACAATGCAGTTCAAGTGCAACAATGAATGACAAGCATCTGAAAAGGGCATTGGGTTGGGACAAGCCAATGACACAAGCCAATGCTTGAAGTGACCTAGCTTGCGGTTCTAGCTAGCTAGACAGTGCATGCAGGTATTGCAAGCAACGCGCAGATTGGGGTTACCTGAAACACACAGCAAGCTACCCCAAAACTTTGCCTTCTGCGATTACACCTATCACATCATGGCAATCAGGCAGCTCCATGCCCTTATTTGCATATGCACACTGCAATACCTGTTGCCTACCTTGCAGCTGCGTTGCATACGCCTACCACCGCGCCAGCAAATCTTATGACAGGCTGGACCAGAACGTACTTTACACCATGGATGATATGTTGGTCAGCCCTGCGTCAGCAGCAATAGCAAGACAGTCCAGCATGCGATTAATCACACACATCACAGATGCTGCATGCATGCCGCAACGGCATATGCCACATGTCGATCCTGGCGAGGGTATGTTGTGTTACGTCGCACGTATCGCGGCAACACCGCCGCTTACGTACATACCTGACCACTGCCCTGAGACTGGGCGTCAACACGTAATCCCTCAGCGGCACCACCACCCAGCGCATCACGGCACCACCACCGCTCACCACTGCATACTGCGCTGCACGGCTGGCCTTCATGGCAGCAAGGGCGCAACAAGCAGCGCAGCACGGCAGTCAACACTTGTGTGGGCAGCATGCAGCGACGCACTGCATTGCAGCAGCGCGTGGCAGTGCAGTGCAAGACAAGGCAGGGCAGGGAGGCAAGGTGCACCTCACAGTTCAACTGCTTGGGCTGTGTGCCGGTGTACAGGTCATGCTCACCCTGTCGAGCGCGCTGAAGGCCGTCATCACCGCCAGCGTGACAGGCCCTGCCCCGCTGACAGGCTGCAGCATGTGCGCCCACCACTCAACACACATGAGTGAAAGCAACCCACCAACCAGCAATGAACACCGCGCCACCTCAGGCACTACTGCCTGCGCAGTGTGTGGCGTGCCGGTGGTGGCGGTGGTGGGGCCACATGTCGTGGTGCTGGTGTCAGTGGCGGTGGCGAGGGCGGTGGTCACCATCTTGCTGGCTGCACTGGCTGCACCCCACACGCCACCCTGCCGCCAGCCGCTGCCATAAGCTAGCAGCAGCGCCGACGTAACTGATGCAAACAAGACTCCACCCCAGCGCGCCGTTTTCGCCATGAAGCGCCGCACATGTACACCGCTGCTGTTGAGATTGCCGCCATCAAATCCTGCGAGGGGCGGGGAGAGAGGCATGCGGCTGAATGTGTCGAAGCTCAGATTGCAAGTCAGAAAGCAGTCGTTCATCCCCCAGCATCAGTATCCCCATCATCAACCCTCAGCGATCACCAGTTCACCACTTATCCACAACACTGCACCATGTGGCATGTTTAGCCTCCAACGCACACCATCCCTCAGTGGCATCTAGCCTCAGTGTCGCCCTCTCACTCTCACTCTGAGTCCGCCACCGCACATTCCACCTCTGAGTCCCAGCAGCCGCGGCAACACCCCTAACGTCCCCTCCCTAGGAGTTAACCCACCATTGAGCACTGCACTCGCCATGTAATAGCTCGCGCTTGCCGCTAGCGCCGCTCCCACCTCCAACCTGAGGATACCGCACCACAGGTGGCCTAACAACACATAGCGCTGTAGTGCGTCATCTACCAGGACGCTGCCGGCCTGCGCGTGCATGCTCATAGCCAGCATACGCACGCACAACGCACATTACACATACCGTAATTTGTGTGCTCTGTTTGATTTGATCCTTTTTGTTTCAGTTGATACGGTATAGCAAATGGATGGGTGGAGGAATGGAATGGAATGGAATGGAATGGAATGGAATTCCTGCACGGACGGAGCTACGCAGTGATGATGCAAGCAGGAAGACCTGCAGCAGGAGCTGCAGTTTGCCCTGCATAAGGGCTGGCAGTGCAGGTGGTCCATTCACTGCTCGTGCAGTGTGCATGCGAGGGCCACAGGCATGTTGTTGACCAGGTTAGCGCTTTGGCCACGCATACCTCTCAGGCCCACAGGTTCAGGCTGCGGGATGACTCTTTACATTCAAGGTGATACGGATTGTACGAGGTACTTCACGGCACTGAAGCGAGCTGCACTGCCACTCACAACGATCGTCGCAGTGCAGAGTGCTGCTGACCTCGCTCCCCACGCCGCCTGGAGCACCGACCTCAACACCGCACTGCGGTACAACAGAGCAACCGCTGCAACACCCGCAATCCCAACAGCGGGTAATACTAACACATATGCCAGCACACCGCTGTCGGCGCCGCAGCTGGATACCAACCACCTAGTCACCAGGCGGGGAGCCCGTGACAAGCGCACCCATGGCGTGTCGGTGCCAATATATGATTGCGCAGTAGGGGGGGAGGTGAGAAGCGTGACCACCCTGTGTGTGCACACCCAAAGGAGGTGTTGCGTGCGCCGTAGCCCACAAGAGTGCACTGAAGTGCCTGGTTTCGGATTCCCCACGCAACAACCAGGAACAAAGCGATGGAAAAAGTTGCCAAAGTTGCACATGTGTTGGATGTCATCTTGTACCCGTGCACGCTTGGGCACTACCGAACGGCCTGACTTACGTGGGGATGTGGCGCGCCAAGTGCAGCGTGCAGCGCACAGCTTCCTCGCTGCCCACCAGCACTGCCTTAGCCAGCGTGATGCAGCCTGACAGCACCTTAAAGCCACCATATCCTATGCCAAGAAATAAGATTGCGGTCAGCATTCTTTCTGACACCAGCGAGGGGCTGGAATAACCACCCCCCTTTCCTGCACTTTGTCAAATGGGAGGACGCTCGCAAGTCAAACACTTTGTGTGCTTCATGATGGAAGGATAGTGGGCACTGGGCAGTGACGCTGGCTATGCACAGCCTGTCAATGACACGGTTGAACCAGACGAGTACACCGTGCTTACTGGCCTGGTGAGGCCTGGTGAGCTGCATCGCACTGCTGTACGTGTTGGCCTGCAGTCCTGCATTCTGTCCTGTCCACCTCCCTAGGCTGCTTTCCCAGATCGCCATATAACCATTTCCCAGCACCCAGGTTGCGTGCTCTGCCCTCGCCGTCGGGTCAATCAGCGCTTGGCACACCGTCACACGAGCACACAAGGGTGTCGGTTTTGTGCAGCCATGCATGCCGCCACTCGCAATTTTCATTCATGTGCTTCATCGCCCAACGCATCATGACACAAAGCTGGACCGGCCTAGAAAGCATGACGCACCGATTCACTAGGAAGCACGGCACACAAGCTTCAGTTCCTGAAAGCGTAATGGGCTGCATTCGGCAATCAGCCTGTTCGTATGAGCCCAGGTATGAGCCTGCATGCAGCCTATGCTGCAACCAGACTTCACCGACAGGGCTCCCTCCATCGGGGAGACGCCACGGGGCACAGCAGCTCCTGGTAAATCAGGGTACCAGCTTGCATAACCAACAGGCCTTCTGCCACCTGGTCCGCCATCGACGGGGGTAGGGGGTGGCGGGTGCGCTGCACGCCTCCCGCATGCACGCTCGCTACCATCGTATGTTGAGTGTTAGTACAACCAACCCAGAACGCAACACCTGGTGCTGCATGTGCCTATGCCTTGTGCACCATTCTGCGGCCCAGGCAGGTGTTGTGCCAAGAACCTTTTGCGTGCAGGCAACGAGCCTGCCGTCCATCATGGCATCCAACATCCCATCCACCATAATCATGATTGAGGCAAACATTCAGGTGCAGAATACTACGCATACACAATTTGCGCAAGGCAAGCCAGCGCTTCATGCACAGTGGTGTGTGTGTACGGCAACGGCAGCAGCAGTGGCAGCGGCGGTTGCGCCCTGCTCATCAGCTGAGCAGGCTACGCCATGCGGATTGCGCAGCGCGACCCATATTATCATGTGCATGTATCTGCCTGTCAGCTGCGCTGCGGGAGGTCCATCTTGAGTCCCTTCTGTATCTGGCCCCAGCCGATGAGGCGCCAGTGCTTCTCCACGCGCCTGCTGAGCGCCACCTTCTCCCCCTCCTTGGTGCACACAGGGCTGGTGAGCTGCAGCTTGGCCAGATCGCCCTTGACAGCCAGCACACGCGCGCCCGTGCACATGGAGCCGATGTTGAGCATCAGCACCTCCGCCTTGGCCAGCTTCTGGACCTGCACGAGGGCGCAGCAGGCAGGCCGCACGCGTGACAGGCGCAGGGATGAGAGGTCAGCGAGGGAGGGGCTATGGCTTTACCAGCCAGCCAGGCTACTTTGGGTGGCCAGGTCATACGGATGGGATGCTCAGGTTTTTGCAGTGCTGAGGCGGTGTCAGTCTTGTGGTGCAGAGCCACAGCCAGCCACGTGCAGGTGCAGGCAGCAGTGTGATCACTTCGCTGCATGCGAGTATGGTGGCAACCATCATCACATTGTTATCGGTCCTTGCATGATACCATACTGTTGATGGCACTCATCA